>VMRN01000063.1:1345457-1404647 GCA_010277015.1 Poeciliopsis turrubarensis
AGAATAGAATAGAATAGAATAGAATAGAATAGAATAGAATAGAATAGAATAGAATAGTGGATAAACAAACATGTAGAAGTTGCAAAGTGACAAGATGCCAAGTCATGCAGATTCACTATGAAATATACAAACATTTTTTCTCATCAGATTATGATGTATATTATGAAGTGTACATTGGCAAGGAGTTGGTCATTATTTTGATGCTGTGCATTATTATTATTATTATTATTATTATTATTATTATTATTATTATTGTTGTTGTTGTTGTTGTTGTTGTTGTTATTATTGTGGGTCAGTAAATTTTCTTGTCATGTTTTGAGAGTCAGCCTGTAATCATTTTGTTTTCTGTTTATATCTTAGTTCATATGTATACCGCAACATGTTTTTAATTACCCATTTCTAGTAATTTCTAGTAATTAATCAATCAATAATTGATATATCGCATTAAACCAAAAATAAAAATAAAAATAGTGGTGAGAGAATTGTTTTGTTTTTGGTTCTTCATTTCTTCTTGTCCTGTGGTTACTTGTTTCGTTTGTTTTTAAAAACCCGTTTGGAATGAAGAAAGTTTTGTGAACGGACCAGGAAACTGAAGAATCTCTCCAGCTGTTTTATGCCTGACTCCCAGTATCTCATTCCCAGTTTTCACTTCTCCCAGCATGTAATGAAATGTTCTTTACCCTCCAGTTCGTTACTAAATCCTTGTGTCGGTGCCACTCCCTGTTGTCACTTAGGTTTTTCCTTCCTGGCCTGCTGGCTTTATTGAAGGATGTGTTTTGCTCCTGAACATGCCTCCTGCCAGCATCCATTTGTGTCCCTTCACCACCACTTGGACTACAAACTTACCAACACTCTCAATACAGCTCTATTACAGCTGTTTCACAACAGAATAATGAGGGTTTTCTATTTCCTGTCGTTGCATCAGATGTCAGGAGTTTTTTGGGGGGTTTTTTTAAGCTCATGACATCCGGATGGAAGGAGAAGTAAAGCAGAGGAGTTCCTGCTTCAACATTTCTGCTGGCAGATTTTTGGCCTAATTTTGAACAGTGCTGATTGACAATACCAGCAAACACACATGATTAAAATTTACCAGCACTCAGTATGTGTTCGTATCAAAGGCAGAGACGATTTTGCTGTAAACAAAAACACGTCTGACGCGCTTACACATAATTACCGGCTGTAGATCTGCTGCAAATCCAATCTGATGCACGTTTAAAATGCATGTCACATTTTGCTGTCGGTCAAATGTAAGACGACGCAAATGAGAGGGGGAAAAAAAACCAACAACATAAATAGGAGGCTGTGTAAGTTTCCTTTTGGCTTAACTTGGATCTTTACAAGATTGCAGCATGGCCTCCCGCCGAACAAACAGAACTTGTTTAACTGTGAGGCACAATCCTGGAGGACGGCTGAGTATTATCCGGCAGGAAAAGAAACGACAGTCAGTATAAGTTCTGGGACTTTAGATTAGCATTATAATTTTTTTTTTATTTTTTATTTTCCTTCCTATATACATATAAATTGTCTGGGATGTATTGAAGTCTTTGTTGGGGCGTCGGCGAAAGACGCAGACATACAGAACGCCATGCTTGATTCACTCAATTTTCCATCCAACGCCTCAGATGCAAATTAGGGTATTTGATGTAGTAGCTGTTGTTCAGAAGACACTGCAGCAAGCAAGGAGATTGGTTACTAAGGTTAATAATTAAAGAGTGGGACAGTCTTCCCCTCCGCTTCCTCAGTTTATAAGCAGCAGAAGAAATTTCTTTGCAGAAATTATCTGAGCTGGCAGACGCACAGAAGAGTAACGCTCTGGTTGTTAAAAGGCAAAGCAAGCCAGCGTCAGGACGAGATGCTAGCGCTCCGTAAGCCCCCCATTACAAGGTCTCACTAATCCAGACGTGCAAATCTGAGTGGGAAAAGTTTCTTTTCTTTATATGCATAATCCAGTATTCTATGACATTATGATTAGACACAGGGAATGAGACAGAAAATACAGCGTCTGTGAGTCTGTTTTATGTTTATCTACGCCAGAACACATTCTGAGACCGCTGGTGCTCAAAAGGGGGAATGAGAAAACACACTCAGGATTCTCTGAAATCACTTTTCGACGTCCAAAATCTGCCAGAAACCATCAGAATTAATCTAGAACTGCAAAAGCTACAGTAGAGGATTTCAAAGAACAAATCAACACCTGTAATCAACTGCAACTAGGTTCTATTTACATTAATGGGTGACCTTTCCTTGAATATCGTACAACTCTTCAGATTCTTCCTTTTATGGAAAAGTAAGAGTGTTTTATTTTTTATATTAGGTTCTTTAATAAGACAGAAATATTAAATTATACGAAAGACAACGGCTTATGGATGGACATATACACCTAGTGTCCTCTAAGGTACAATTTCACACAGCAGACATGTTGTTCAGTTTGACCAATGATGACCAGTTTCAGTTGAAATATTGATCACACACATTACTGACAGTTTGAATCCTGTGTCAGTTATTTTTTTATGGATGTATGGAAAAACATCATATTGTATCTTTAAGGGTAGGTGGCAAAAGGAATTTAACTAAAAAAGAATAAATAAATAAATAAATAAATAAATAAATAAATAAATAAATAAATAAATAAATAAATAAATAAATAAATAAAAAGCCTGGGGAAGCTTTTCTGAAGACCACTTCAAAATATTCAAAAATTGTAACAAAGCAACAACACATCTTTCAAAAGTTTTACACACTTTAATTCCTAACTGAATTTGAACGGCTTTACTTCCACATTCAGATTTCTGTTGTCCTTAATAGTAAGATCTTTCAGTCGCTTCAAAACTGAAAGATTTTGAAGTGACATTATTTTTCTAACCATTTGAACCCCTGTTGACCCTGTCCAGGAAAATCATAACAATGTGCAGCTAATTTGCAGCTTTAATTCATATTGTCCTGTGATGGTTAGCATGAACGCAGGGAGTAGATGGACATTAGCACTCTTCAAGCGAAGCTAATGATCTGGCAACATGACTGATGGTCAAAGCAAGAAAAGCCTTGCATCACGTCTGGTAGCTGAAGGCTTAATTTCAGCCAGATGTCTTTAATTCTCCTTCGCTTGAGTTGGTTTGCTTTTCTAGACAAACCAATATAAACTGCAGCCATAAGTATTTGCTTGTGGTGCAGCAACATTTTTTCACACATCTGCTCTAGGAAACAAACTGACAAATATTCCTGGCGCACAGCCTCTCAATCTGGCTTAATTCTCTGTTTATATAAGTTATCTCCCAAACACATAGTGAATTAACCTCACATATAGCAGCATTTAGGATGCATGGCAAAAATATTAAAAAAAAAGAGCAGCACGAAGCATGGTAGCAGCTCAAAATATGAACTCTGTTCCCACAGTTCATTATACATTTCGTAAATGTATGCAGAGGAGAGCTGAGAGTGTGAGCTGAATGTGCAACAAGAACTTGAATAGTCAGACATTCATCCATATTCAGCGTGTGACATTTTGAAAGAGATGTATAGGCCAGAACTTCTCCCCACCCTCTTTAGTTTGTACTCAGATCATTGTGTGATTTGGTTTGATTTGTATAAATAATCATGTACAGCCCTGAGAGCAGTGATGTGATGTGTGTGTGTGCGTGTAGCGTAAATCCACTGGATGAACACAACCTTTTACGATATGTTGGGGAGAATACCTTCCAGAGACCACAACAAAGACCAGTTCATTACCGTATAACTACCATATGCTTGTGAGCCTGTGGCTTCAGACCTGGTTCAGATCCAGCTGGTGATTCACATCATATCTCGCTCCAGTGCGGCCCCCTGCTCCAGTGCGGCCCCCTGCTCCAGTGCGGCCCCCTGCTCCAGTGCGGCCCCCTGCTCCAGTGCGGCCCCCCGCACACAGCCTCGCCTCAACACTCAGAGCTGTGACAGGTGAAATCTTTTGCATCTTGCTGATCACTCTTTGGACGAATGAAGACAACATGATTTTTGTTGTTGTTGTTTTGTTGGGTTTTTTCCTGGTCATTCGGACTTGGGCCAATCCATAATAGCTGGCGTCAGGTGGAGTAACTCCCCTGTTAGTTGGAATAGGAGGGGAAAACAAGGCCGTCTGTGCTACGCTGACAAATCTTACTCTGCAAGTGTGCATGTGTGTGTGCAGAGCCCCTTTCCACAACAAGACGCCTCAGTCCTTGGAGTGTAAATTATACAATTTGTTTTGAAAGCTGTGATTAAACATAACGTAGTGGTTAGCAGAGCCAGATATTCAAGGATGGGAGCCCCTGTGCCAGAGACCTGTCCACTAAATAATACTTATTTTACTGATGCAAATTACAGTACAGTACATGTGGCAGGTTTAATACATCCTCTGGTCAGTAGCTCCATGTTGTTCCCCCAAAAAAACTTAGATAGCTTCATAATTTTCAAATAATTGAGTATTGTTTATATTCATAAAACTCTTATCTATATAATTCCTCTGTTATGGGCCTATTAGTGTTTTTTATTTAAAGTTATTTTTTCAGTGCAAGACAATAAAACTTGCTGCAGGCATAAAGTGCCAGTCAAAAGTTTAAATACACTTGAATCCTGTGTGTATATTGGGCTGTTAATGATTTATTTGTACCATTCTTTCTCAACAACAAATGAGCAAATAAATTGTTAAATCGAGTCCATACACTTGATTTTATTGTAAGGTGCTCTGTCCAACACATGGTAAAAATTTGACATCCAGACTCAAATATTTACACAGACTTCCAGCAAAGTTAACTGAGTAGCTCAATCAAGTTACACTGCAGCCATCAGCAACCTAATGGTGTCATTGTTGGCCGGATATTTGTCCGATCGCCTTGGCAGTTTTAGTGATCATTGGTTGGTTTCCTTTCACCAATTGAACTTTTGAGTCTAATTGGAACATTTTCGACATTACAGACATTGAACATTAGTCAGTTTATTTATCACAAAACCAGCTTATTGTGTGATTTGGATTGGAGCCGATTGGGACTGTGTTCAAGATTCAATCACTGAACCCAAACTGTCATGTTCACATGAAAGGATATTGGTCATGACATTGAGAAGCAACATGACTCAGCTCCCCTAAACAGCAGCATCAGTTCCTGACAACGAAGATACTTTGACACCAACTCGAACTGAGATGTTCCCCAAAAACAAAGAAACCTCTATAGTTATATTGTTGAATGTTGAATAATACATTCACCCTGAAAAATAGAGGCTGGGATGTAAGCGTCTGCCATGAAACTTTGAGGCCTATAAAATGACATGCCATGATATAATGCTGCCTGTGCAAAAACGTCCAAGTAAGAATACCTCTAATGACATCACATAAGGAAGAGGCCAGCTTCCAAATTACAAATTTAATGCAAATTGTATGAAACTAACTTCTTAATTAAACATTAATTGAGACTGTGAATACGTAAACATCTGTAAAAATGATTTCTTAGTTTTCTATTTTTAATACATTTGCTAAACTTTTCCCCACATTGTAATTGTGGGGCTTTAGTGTGTAGCATTTTGAGAGAGGAGGTTAGTTTAATACAATTTGGAATAAGGCTGTGACATAACAAAATGTGGAAAAACTGAATGAGCTGCAATTTGGAGGAAGTTAAACTCAGGGAAGCTTTTCCTTGGAACAGAATGAAATGGGGAAACTGCCCAATCAAGCAGTTTCAAAAATTACATATTATGGTCAAATTATATTAAGAAGCTGAAATGGAAATAATAATAATAATAATAACAATCATAATAATAACAAATGAAATCAACGCCCAGTAAAATAGCATACCAGGACCTTTCTCCACTTGATTGTGATCTTTATCTGAGTTTTATTCTTCAGGGATGAAGTCTGACAAACTAGACACATATGTACTGCAGTTTTCAGTTTGATGTTTCATTTTTAAATGAAGTCCTGCTGTATAAATCACACTTTATTATCTAGAAGTACGTTTGTCAGTGTTTTCCAGCTGTTAATGAAAACAAACACCATTCAGAAGTATCTCTAAAATAGATTCCATAATACAGATCTGTCTTGGCTGAGGGGAGAGGATCCCAGATGAGTTTGTTCCTCTTCTGGTCCAGATCCTGTTAGATATCCATCCACTGCCGCTTCGCTTCGGTTCATTTATTATCCAGGGACTTAACTGGATGTGAAATGAACCAAATTTAACTGCTGCATATCTGCTTATTAGTTTTGGTGTTTGCGACTTTTGCTGGACACAAAAATTTCCCAGCAAAATATTTTCAGTTTTTTCATAGGGATGCATCCATTCCCGATACGATACAGATATCTGAGATTTAATATGAATCGATACCGATCTGATAAACCGGTATTTTCTGTAGTCAGAAAAACTGAATTTAAAAGTGCTGAATTTAATTAAAATGTTTCATTTCAGAAACACAAATGCTCTGAATCACACACTTTTATTGTCAATATCAGGACCGATACAGATATTAATATCGGATGGGTGCATCTCTAGTTTGTTACTGATGCGGGCCTGGTGTTATATGGATGTCAATTGTGGTCAAAAGGGTATCGGGAACATTTTGTAAAACTGTGACAAAAAAAAAACAAACAAGAAAATAAATCCTAGTCCTAATGCTCTCTGAACTCTGTGTGTTGGTGAGTGCCTCATGTATTCGTTAACTGGCAGTGATGTGCCACTAAAAGCCTGCGGAGATGTGCAGAAGCTAAAACATTAACAGAGTGTCAGTGTCTTGATTTATATTTTTGCTGCATTATAAATATAAGGACGAGTTTAAAAATATGCGAGACGGTGAATTATTCAGCCGTTCCCCTCACACTCACAGATGCGTTTTGACTTCATGCTGCACAGGCAGTAAGGACACCACCAGGGTTTTGTTTATATTCGAGATGAAATAGCTGATTTAAAACAGAATTGAACAGAATGGACAAAACGTAGTTCAAAATTTAAGAAAAAGGGGGATAATCAGGTTATTAACAGCAGTATGGGTTTTTCTTATTTTTTGAAGAAAATGATATACCACCCACAGAGCATGTAAATAAGGCGTTTTATTTGCAAAAGCAAAAGCATGCAGCTCCATGCTCCGTGTGAGTGCTTTAGAAAGAAATGAGTGAAAGTGTTAATGAGAACATTTCCCTTGCATTTATAAATATATACTTTTCCTTTAATGAAAATGCCTGGCAGTCATTTGAATGTTTTGGATTTTATCGTTGTCATTTCATGTTGTTTTTTTTTTGTTTTTGTTTATTGTTTTGTTTTGGGTTTTTTGGCTGTGAAACTTCTTTTTCTTTGGGTGGAATCAAATCTTACAGAAACTGCTCTTTGTTTATCTGCAGCCTACATAGATGCATTACTCAGAAATATCTCATCTTGAGTTATCAGAGGATGCAGCCTTAAATTCATTGTGGCAAACAGCAAACAGCGGGAGGGTGGGGGGACTGGGTGAGACGAGGGGGGGACGTGTCATGGCGGCGCCGGCTGGCTGCTCCACAGAGCCGTGTGTGTGTACTGCCACCTGGTGATGAAGGCTGAACGAGAAGCCTGAGTGAGTCATGCTCTGTAGCCGAGATGCCTGGCTGCAGAGGGACTCGGATGGTGTCAGAAATTAGCCTCTTTTTAATATTCACAACAGAAGGTCAGGTGCTTCTGTGAAGACAGTGAGCGCGGAGCGTAAAAAGCAGAAAACGGTGGAGGTTACAGAGGGAGCCCTGTGGTGCTCTGTCGCTCTGACATAGCCAAACAACACAGCAGGACCCCTGACTGCAAGTCTGCAACTCTGTAAAGTAAAAGAGCAGCAAATATCAGTGAGTTCAGCTAAAGGGAAGGAGAAGGGTGTTCTTGAGTCATCTTTCTCTGCTTTACACCCTCACCTAACGCCTCAAACTTCAATTGCTTTGGATTGCATTTGACAGACCAAGAAGTAGTAGTGCATAATTGAGGAAAGAAAGTCTTTTTATTTCTTTTATGAAAATCTGCAAGTGTTGTGTGCATTTGTAGTCGGTAGTCCCGAGGGAACAACTTATAAAAAGACATTTTATTGCAGTCACAGCTGCAGTTTGATGGAGGTTTGTCTCTGCCAGCTTTGCAAGTTTAGATACTCAAAAACTGTTGGCAGTTTTTATTGAAAAACTGTCCAATTTTGGTGCAGTTTTCTGCCTCTAGTCTTCTAACAGTTGCAGGATTGTCCTGTATTTAGCTCCATCCATCTTCCAAACATTTCTGACCAGCCTGTCTTTCCCAGAAATAAAGCTTTCCCAGTGGCATGATGCTGCCACTAACATGTGTCCCCAGGTTTTTTCAGGTTTTTGTATGGTGTTAGTTTTCCTCCTTACACAGAGCTTTCACATCTGACCTGTAGATCTCAGCACCTCGTCCACAACCACCATGATTAATGCTGTCTATGTCATATCTGTCAGTTTTGGTGAATAACAATGACTGTTGGAACAAAACTTGATGAGATATTCAAAGGATGTGAACCACTTTCTCCCTCAGTCGTGTGTTTCTTCGTTTACGTTTACGCGAGACTGTTGCATGGAAACTGTCTGAACTTTCAGATGTTGACTGGGGAAAAGCTCCAAGTTCAGACAGCACCACCAAGTCATTTTGAGTCAGATGTAGTTGTCATTCCAGGCCATTATATGGTGCTGTGATTTCAGCCTGTCATTGAATGAGCATGCTTTTGGCCCTCTTTGTAAACTGTAAGCTGTCTGAAATTACAGAAATTGTGCTAAAACTGAACAGATTAAGTAGCACAACACGGCACGATCCTATCCACCATTGTTTCTATTGTTGCCGTTAATGCATAGAATAGATCCTGCAGCCATGCGTTTATGCGCATGTCCGCTTCCGCATGGGCTGAGGGAACAGCCGACGTGCTGGAGGTGTCACAGAAATGTTTCACTCTGAGAGCTGGCGTCACAAAGTGCCGGTTTGATAGGCTCTTGTTTCTGGTGTTCTGTAAAAGAGCAGCTGGATTACAACAAAAATGCCACGGTTTAACTGAAGAGCGACTCCGTGTAAACGGAGCCATCAACTTTGCTGTTTGTCCACAAATGTTATTCAACAAATCTCTGCAGCCTTCACACAACAGCTGGATTTATGCTAAGATCTGCACTCTGTTAAGTACCTTCTGAAGGGTGACTGTTGCACTTGAATAAAGACATAGCACTAAATAGGGGCTTGAGGAAAAATGTATGCCACACTTTTCAGTAAAATATGTTTATTTTCCCTGTGCTTCACAATTACGCACATAATGTCAGTCTATTATATAAAATCCACATAAAAAAAGCATTTGGTCGTAACATGGAAAATGAGAAAACGCTCACGCTGTAGTAATATATTTGCAAGGCTCTGTAACATGCATGCAACACTGATTCTGTTTATTTGGAGAAAGGAAGAGGGGAGAAGAAAATCTTTCCAGTGGCTCACAAAATGACGGGTTTCAGGAGGTTTATAATTAGACAATTGCCACAGAACCTTTTATAAAACCTGGCACCGAGAGCAGTCCTCAAGGGCAGCAGGCTGTAAAAGTTTCAACATCATCTATTTCCGCTGTAACCTTGATGAGTAACATATGTTTGCGAGGGGTCAGACGTGTCGCGCAGATTTATGCTTCTGAACTCCAAAAAGTGCAATTTCATCCACCCGCAGCTCACACATCCAGATTTCTCGTTTTAATTTAAGCACGCGCCCAACTCTTCTGCGCTCTGCTTTATATTTAGAGCAAATTTATGTCGAGGAAATGTTTAGAGGAGTCACGCTGCATTTTTCCAGTCAATTTCTCAGTGCTAGAGGGGACTGAGTGTTGGAGGGCGGGTAGGAAAAAGAGCAGTGTGTAAGTCATGTTAGAAAAGAGGTAGAATTTCTTTGACGGGAGGCGTTTAAAGGAGAAAACAGGTTGTGTGGGAAGTGTTACCTTGAACACTGCTGAAAGGAAATGTCACAGGTGTTTATCCATTCGTTGAACTCCTCTCTTCCATTACCTGCTGCAAAATTGCCATAAGACCTCTAAATGAGTGTAGACTGTAGTCAATTTTGAGATTCAGCACCCCATGAAGACAAGTAATACCACAGTTCAGTCCACCATGAAAAGGGTTAAGGCAGCCACTTAGTTCATAGGGGGAAAGTGGCTCCCCTTTATAATTACATGTCTTTTGTTAATAAATGGTCTTGTATCCCTCGTTTAGTGATACAAGAATAGCAACACGCGTTCTTTTGAGAAGTTTTCTTTTTCCCCTCAGAGCTCAATCACCACTTGAAAAGCAACGCTCCATCACCTAATTACTGCCTGACAGGTAATTTCAGTCAAGCAAAGCTTGACAAGGATTCTGTTTCAAGACTCCAGCGAAAGGAGGGAAATGAAGAAGATTTAATAACTGTTGTTGATTTCATTCTTACTCTGAGCTTTATAGAAATCTCATCTAGATGTTAAGAACAGTAGAAAGCAGAGCATTCCACCATGATTTACATTTCTGACCCACGTACCTCTCAGTCTCAGGCGTCAGAGTTGCAAGTTTAAAGGGCCAGTATTCTGTTTTCCAAGCTCATAGTGCCATTTTGTAGCATGATAGAGTAACTATGTTAACTTAAGTTGGCATAAAAATGCTGTACATATCAAATATGACTTAAGAGAAATTTTGCTTTTTAATTTATCTTGAAATTGGGCCTCTGTCTCTTTAAAAACGTCTGCTGTTTCTGAAACTTCGCCTTCAGGAAGTCATAACAACAGAGCTCCTCTATTAACCCTTTAACAGTATTTTTACCAGTGTGGCGCTGAGAAGTAACTTGCATAATGAGCTCAGCAGATATACAGTTTCACCGGGTGTTTGCTAATTGCTGCTGGCTAGTCTGAAGGAGCTGAGAGAGGGTCAAGCTTTCCATCATGTTGTAAAATAACATTACAACATGATGGAAAGCTAAAAAATAAGTTTATTGTGAACAGTGAATGTGTGGTGATCTGGATCCAGGAGGTTCTTGGAACACCATGAGCAACAAGGCAAGAAGGTGAACAGAAAGGGGTAAGAGATGTGAATATTGTTGGAGGATGAGTGAAAAGGCTTACAGTTGCTGAGGATGATAAAAGCCATGGAGTAGTGAGAAAGGTCGGCGGGGGGGCTTGGTTTGTGTTGCATCAGTAGGTTTGACAGAAGCGAAGGGTTGGAGCAGGTGGAGCTTTTTGGGCGATTAGAACAAGGAGCACGTTGGATGACATTGATTTTCAGCGCTATTTTATAACTGAAGATGTCGTGCATTTTCTCTCTCAGCAGTAGGAGACGGTTGTTTTCAGCAATTGGTGGTGAGGCTCGTAGGCTAGCTTCCTTTATGATCGAGCTGGCGCATCACATACTTCATAGCCAAACTTTCGCAATTGGGTAAAATCAGATCCGATTGTTTAAAACTTCAACACTGTCCATATCGCCAGCAAGCAATCATTTCTTAATAGCCGAGGGTTTCTACATGTGAATAGCTGATAGAGAAGTAAGACAAAAGACATATGGCTGAAATTATGGATGACTATGGAATTTCTATGGTAAGTATTAAAGACACGTTGTTCTAGATTTTCATTTGTAAAAAAAAAAAAGCTTCAGCTCCCGTTCACTTTACCAATATGCCCAACTGTAGTAAATTACTCTGCAACTGTCTTAAGCCTTCTCAGATAATGGACGGATGGATAATGGATGTTTTTCTAGCGTAATGAAATGTGTGAAAATTCAACACTTTTCTTATTTCTTCTCCACTGGCACACATCAATGATGTCACATTATCTCAACATCGTTATCTTAGCCGCCTGAAGCCTCAGACCAAACCACTTGATTCATGCTCAGCTGTCTCCTTGTCTCAAATGTTTTTCACATCATAAACTCAGGTGTTTTGCAGAAACACACAGCGTAGAAGTCAAGGAAACACAGGAGGAAGGAGCGGTGACATTGACAAAGTGGGGAGTGTGTAACAGCACACGTGGCTCCCTCACTGCAGGAAACACCTGCTGCACACTGTCAGCAACTTAACCTTTTATCACATAAATCCCTCAGCGGAGGATTAGACGTGACAGAAGTGAGACGAGACCTGTTTAGGAGACGGGGGTGACGGGGACAAAGCGAAGAGTAAAGTTGAAAAAGTAATCTAGGTTAGAAAAAGATTTTTGCTGTGGATAAGAATAAGAGAACATCTCTGAGAGGAAAGGAAGACAAGAGGAAAGAGCTGACAGCCCAGCCTACAAGACCCAGCCAGTAATTATAGGGATGTGTTCAAATCAGACCCCTCATTAGTTCATGCATCAATGCAACCTGACAGAGCCTTTTGGTGTCAACTTACTTTTAATCAATGTAGGCTTTAGTGTTAATATCGAGCAACGGATGACTACAGGTTTAGTTTGTATAATACAACTGATTCCAAGGACCCACAACATCACAACCCCCCCGCCGTACTAAACACTGGTCAGGTGAGGTTCCTTTCTCAGGTCAGACATGTTTTAAAACCCACCCACATAAACATAACTCTGGGTCCTACTGCAATAAAACACAGATTTATTTAAAGGGTTTTTTTGCAAAGAGCTTCAGAATGGCATTTTCCTCATTCCATGATCAGTCAGTCAAGTTTATATGATCAGCATGGCATGTTTTATGTTTTGCATCATGAAAATATGAAAAAAAAAAACATCACAAACACATTATAGTCAACAGTTGTAAAAACCAGTAACAGTCAATACATTATTACGATCATCAATACACATCAAATATGTTGGTCAATGTTCCATTTATTGTGGTTCCGAAGCAGCTCTAAACATTTGGGATTTTCGCCTTGATTTAAAGGAACTCATCGTTTCAGCTGTTTTGCAGTTTTCTGGAAGTTTGTTCCAGATTTGTGGCGCACAGAAGCTGAATGTTTCATGTTGGGCTCTCGTCTCTTTTCCCACATACAAGACCTGATTCCCAACAGAATGCTGCTGCATATTTATCTACGTATGGAATGTCGTGCATGTCTTAGCTCATTTCTAAGCCTCAAATAGAAAACTGTGGTAACTCAATTTTAATACAGCCTCTGTGGACTCGAAACGCAGAAGATGTTTCCAATATGATTATTTCCCTTGACAAAAAACAAGAATCTTTCCTTAGGTGTTTTAATTTCTAAATTTAGGACTCTTCTAGAAAGTAGATGATGTTGAAGTTAGCACAAGCTTCTTCATTTGCATCCTAACCTTGTTTGGTCGAACAATATAGGAACTCTCCAAACACAAAATGAACAGTGATATGGCGATCCTTGGCAATCCCTCCATGAGGTCCCAGGAGAGATGAGCCAGTAGATATCAAGTCACCAAATGCACTGGGAATTTTTTTTTTTTTTTTTAGGGTTCATAATTCCACAAAATGTCATAGTAATCACTTTGCTCCTCTGCTGATTCTCTTTAGATCAAAGCAGCCCACAGTCAGACAGATTGACAGACCTTGAATAAAAAGTAAAGTGACTTAATCCCCTGTTGGCAGTTCTGTTGGTTTTGAACTGTGTATATAAAGGATGATGAATGTGCTCTTTCACAGTTGAAAGGCAGCTAATGGAGCAGGGAGACTTGTTAGACAAAAAAAAAAACACTTTAACAAGGACATGAAAGACACAAAGGACACAGGACTTTTCCAGAATTTACTTCTCCTTCACCAAATTACAGATCAACTGTTATAACCATAACATTTGCCTCCCTGTTTATTATCTCATGTCAGCCAACACATTAAAGAGAGGTGGGGTATTTACAGTGTGGCATTTTAGTATCAAATTATCAACATCATTATGATGTATTCTCTATACCACATACAAACTATACAGATTACAGTTGGACTGAATCTCAATGAGCATTTTTTTATGGAAAGTGTAATATGTAATATTCGTCTCTGTAATTATCCACTTAACTTTCTTGATGCAGATCTAGATGTTTAGAAGCAACTACATCATGTCCAAGTTTTGAGTAAAGAAGACAAATAGCATTAAAACGTTCCACAAGCACATAAGTCAAAGCAGGTCTGGGCCTCAGATTTAGGTTCTCAGTAGTATTCTTAACTATTAATACAGCCCACTCGCTGAATGTTTCTATAATACTGCCTGATCTGAAGCGTGGGCTGAGTGCTGCTCTTGAATGCACTTTTTGCGTTTACTTCTCCCAAAGAAGCTCTGTAGCACTGAATGGTGTTTTACCATTCCATTTGACGGCGTCAGCTTGCTTAAAGTTCTTATGGGCTTAAACACTCAGCCTCCCCAGAGCAGGTTGTGATTGCTTAATCCCACCAGCGACAGGGATTGCTGTCAAAGTTTCACAGAATTTTGCCAAATAACGGGAAGAGAACCACTCGAGGTTCAGATCAGCCTAAAGTGTTGACTCGTGGTTCCTGAAAACATCCGTCAGGCTTACAGGACTTTCCTGATTAAATTAATCTCAAAAATTCTGATGCAGCTTTTCTTCACAGCATCACCATGAATCCCACTGTAACATTATTTCCCCCACATTCAGTTTGAAGGCTGCCGCCAACTGTGGACTTATTTCTATCTTTTTTTCCAATACACAGGGTCATATTCTGTGACAGAGTCCTCACGCAGGTTGAGTTTCACTGCAGTGAACAGATAACACAAGTCACTGTCTAATTTATTTTATTTCTTGACAGTGCCCACAAATGATTTATTACCTCCTGTCACAGGCTCCTTATTGGGCCACTCCTGTTTAATGAGGCCACATTAGCATAAATATGAAGATGAGGACAGTGTCCACGAGGTCAGCTCTACCTCTGCCAACCTTGATTGGTTTGACTATCTTATTTTTGTGTTTGACAAAGGGCGTAAGGGGGGTTAAATCAAGCAAAATTTCACTGTTGTGTGTGAGTGTCTGTGTTAGCTGAAAAAGGAAAATGGATGACCTCAGAGCTGACTAGCAGGAGGAATTAGACTCTTGGCTGCAAAACAAAAAATAACATTGAAATGTGCGTGGTGGTAAATTGGAGAATTGCTTGTTTTTGTGCAGTCAGTTTGACTTTTTAGGTCACATTTCCAAAAAAAAAACAAAAACAAAAACAAAACAAAAAAGAAAGAAAGAAAGAAAACATTACTGAATTGCAAATTTTAATAAGCTACAAAATCATCTTTTATTCAGAGGAGATGTTTGTTCTCCAGTGTGTTATACATGAGGTCAGCTGAAACCAATGAAAGAAATATTCAGTATAATAAGTCAAAGCTGGACATCAGCACCCACATGAATACAAATGTAATGATTTTTATAGTTGTAGATCTACCTTTACATTTACAGACTTGTTTATAAAAAAAATGAATATATATATATATATATGAATATATAAATATATATATATATATATATATATATAAAATTGTGTGTGTGTTTTTGTTCTTTATGATGCTGTAGCTTCCATTTGATATTTGATACCTTCCAAAAGCAGCGGTGTTCATGCTGATGTTAGATTAAGAACAAGGGGATTCAAATAATTTTTATAACTTGCATTATAATCTTTTCAAGCAGGGCAGGCTTTTAAATGAGCGGTTCAATCTACTCAGGCGGTCTGCGAATGCGTCTCAATTGTTAGCTGGACCTTCCCGGCTGCCGTACTAAAACACGACTTGTTTGTCAGCGTAACAAGACGTTCACGATAAGTGTTTTTGAGTGAGAAACATGTCTGAATATTCACATGTGAAATCAACTAAGCTTGTTCTGAAGGGTCAGAATAAAGGGTGAGTGTTCTTCTTTGTTTGTAGCGTTAGTTGTCGAGATGCCGCGTTGTTTGCAGCTATAAATCAGTCTCTTCCCTAGCTAGCTTTAGCTAAAGCCCTAGCCTAAACAGTGACGTTGGAAAGCATGAAAGACCTCAAAGAACCTTTAAGATTAAAAATGTCTCCATCATTTAGTGTAACATGATTTTAGCTATAGCTAGATAACTTGAATCTTAAGAATAGTTCGTTAGTTTATTAGTCAGCCTCATGCAGAGGCAGCTAACCTGCTAACTGTTATTTTATCATCAGTTGTTTAAGGTGTTGGGTTTTGTTTTACCTTGAAACGACCGCATCTACTGACATGCAAACTTGTGAAGTTTTGTCTGTCTGTTGATGAGCTGTTCCTGGCATGAGGAATTTGTTCGATTTGATTTGTTTGGGGAAACGTTCAGTGTTAATATGTTAATATGCGCATGATCACAACATGAAGATTGAATTGGATTTTTTTTTTTCCCAGAAAAAAGAAGAAGAACAAGGATAAAAAGAGAAAATCTGCAAATGACGGAGATAAACAAGATATTGTTGGTATGACCTGTTATTATTATTATTATTATTATTATTATTACATTTCCATAGTGTGCTTGAACGCTATGAAAGGATTTAGCTCATAGTAGACTCTGAGTGAACAATGCTCTAGTAGTGCAGTCCAAATGTGTCCCAGCTTTAACTTGAGGGAATTTAGTTTGAAATAAAACGTGTAATACGATAAATATATACTTATTTCTCTAAATATTTACCAGACTTTAACTGCAGCTTTATGCAGTGTTTTGCTTGCAGCTGTTTTAAGGATCTAGATTTGGTCTCCACAGCAGGCAGAATGAAAATTCTGTTCTCAAACTATGATTTTCTGAAAGAACTTGAAATATGTCCCTTTAAATTCTCTTCTGTTTTTGTTTCTGCCATGCAGAACTCCTCATCTTATGTTCCCAGACCTGTTCTCTAAATGTAAATAAACTCAACATTGGTCATTTTAATGAATTGTATAATAAAACATTAACTATCCTTTTTTTTTTCATCCCCTGAAAGTCAGTCATATTTTGAAATATCTGCCACCATCAAATAAAGCGCGTGATTACATTTTTATAACAGTAACTTGAATGACATGATCAGCTTCCTTTACAAGGCTCTACATCCTGCCAGATTTTAATGTGAAGAAGTGAGGCTTTTTTCAATGTATAATTTAACATCTCCATGACTGGGCCTTTATAAAAGATTCAAGCTGTATCATGACTGCATTTTTCTTGGCCTCATACGGTACCTCGGTTTCTCTGCTCCCCAGGTGGTTGGTGGTGTGTCAGTAGTTTTGGAGACATTGCCGGAACGGTTGCCATAGAGATGCAGAACAACTCATACATTCATGCCTTGGATACTGGGCTCTTCACACTCGGCGCGCCACATGGAGGTATTAAGAGAGACGGGGTTTATGATGTAATTATTACTTCAAGGGTTTAGTTCGTTCATGCAGTTCATGAGTAGTTTGGTATTCCAGCCAGGCAATTCCATTATTACTATTGGAGCTGCACAATATATTTCCTTTGAGTTGGCTTTGTGAAATTAATGTGTGCAATATTGCAATCAGAAAGGCCTCTTGAATGCAGTATTTATTAAACTATTATATTTAAAATTGTACACTTTTCAATTCTGCATGCACATGATCTGTTTGGCCTTGATGTCTAAACCTCCTGCAGATTTCACCGACTGAGATCCTAAAGCTCAACGAAAGTCTTGGAGATATTATAGTAGAAAAATCAGATTAGTCACAATCAATATTGTCTTAATATCTATGAAATTGCAGATACACATCTTCCGAAAAGTATGCAGCTGTAATCCATGTGTATTTCAAACCACCTTTATAAACCGTCTTTATTCATGAGCTGATTTATTGTTTTTAATCAAGTTGTTAATTTCAGTTGATATATGTTTAAAAACTCACCACTTTCAATTGAAGAAGTTATTACATTTATTTTAAAACACGTTTGAATGACTTTTCTAAAGCAAAAATATAATCTTGGCAGAAAAACGACGACTTTTGCTGTAGGGGTTTAATAACTGACAAATATTTCCTGGTTTTTACTGTTATTTACGGTAAAAAAAAATAACAAAAAACTTTTCTCATTAGTGTTTTTAACACATGAATATGTAAATTATTCATATCACTTTGTTAAATTTTTTTTACCACATTTGTGACTTTTGTTTCATATTTCGTATAGATATAATCAGCATATCACCACAGAATATGACCTCATGAAGAAAACGCTTGTAGACCATGCAGGGAAAAATATATTAACAATTGATGAATAAAATATATTTTAAAACCAGCCTTGAATTGTAAAATACATTTTGAACTTATTGGAATTTATATTCTCTATCAAATCAATATGGAGGGAAAATAAAGTACAGAGCTGATTGCGGCAAGTCATTCTGCAGTATTTGTAGAGCCTTGACGAGTTGAGTAAAGTGTGGATGATAAAAGTTAGAATAATTTAATCTGTCAGTCGGGTTGAAATACCACCAGCTGCCCAGATTTTCCACAAAAAAGTGAAAAACCTAACTTGGGTTTTCTGCCAAGAGAGCTTTGTGGGAATAAAGTTGTCTTCTGGCTTCAGCAACAAAGTAGCTAAAAGTGGAGGTGAAGTCAGATGCCAGGTGAAATGCCTGATAGGAGCCGAGTTGAAGAGAAGGCCAGAGCTAATTCAGAGATATTACCTCCATCTACCTGCAGGCACTTCTGACAGAGTACAGCCCATTGAATCTGTCTGCCCTGAAAAACACCCGGCACACAATTAATTCTGCCCATGCTCAGCAGGAACATCCAATTCCCTGAGTGAGCCTTCGGTCTCTGCATGCATATAAGCCCATTTGGATGAGATGAAAGGGATCAAAATTGTCCAGTGAAGAAGGAAAGACCACAAAGCCACTCAAAAACGTGGTCACAGTCTCTACGAGATTATGAAAACAATTAGCATTTCCAACATAGATTTTATGAGGCGTTTTAATCAAACGACACCAGACCTGAATAATGCGTCCTGGGGAATCTCCTCATCCACAACCGCGTTGGAGAAACGGAGAAATTCCAGGAAATAATTAAAAATGCACATCTGCAAGCTCAGCGCCTCACCGGACACTGCCACCTGTTGCCATTCCCGCACATATCCACTAGGGGGCGCGTTTGATGAGTCTTCTAAATCACCATCAGTCAATGTCGGTAGAGTCCAGCTGCAATTCTAAAACGTTTAGCCTAAATCAGACGTTCCAGTTTGAGAAAGGAAACCACTAGTGATCTAAGTGACATCCTGTTGGAAGGGGGTGTAGTTAAGGTGATGTCACTAAATTACGAGCATATTGTGTTAGTTACTGTTCGGTTATGTCACACAGAATATCTAATACAGCCATGAAATTGTGTGGAAGTTATTCTACCTTAACGTTTTATGGAAAATGATCAGATTTTGAAGCTTGAACACCTGCACACTTTAATGTAGCACAAAGATGCAATAAAGCAAAAAGAAAAAAAAAAAAGAATGACATAAAATTTTATGTTTAAATACAATTTTATTTGTATCTCGATGATAGCTGTTGATCTTTAGCTCCTCTTAAGTCTGTGCTGCAGATTTTCAAGTCTGGATGTGAAAAGCTGTCGGAAGAGTTCACTCAGATAGAACCTGTGTGAAGGACAATGTCGCGGTTTTGATCCAAAATGGTTGAATTTCAGGTTATATCTCCAAAAGCCTTTTTGTTCTTTGCGGGGATCTAGATGCGTACCAGGATTCAGGCCTCCACTGAATCTTGGTAGAGATCTGACACAGTTTGTCCTCTCTCACGGTAGGGGGCGCTGTAGAGCAGTTTGGTCACGCCCACATTCGATTCCACTGGAGTCCAAAAATTTCACACGAGGGAAAATGTTTGGGTTTCTAATTATGTTAGGGCTTTCAAAAAGCCATATAAGACATTCACAGCACTTTTGCTGCTCAGGGTTAATAGATGAAGTCAGTTTAAACATCTAATGTTAATTTAAAAGGAACATTACGCTACATGGCTGTATTTTTGTTTTAGATCCAAAACTGAAAGCTGGTAAAATGTGGCATTTTAAAGTGGAAATTTTGCAATAAACCTGCTTGTCGAGCTGTACAATAGAAAGTAACAGCGTTGATGGTATTCATCTTAGCAAACACCTGTTATCACGCCAGAAGTATAAACTTGATATTTGTAGAAGTTTATCAGAAATAATGAGTGTGAAGCTTTAAAATGTGTGTGACGTTTCAGACGACGAGGGCCCGGACCCCCCAGAGCAGCTCACCGCCATTAAACTGTCAGACGCACGGTGAGCTCACAAACACACACACACACACACTGCTCTTTGTAACACTCTTGAATTTATGACTCCATTCTATTCATGACTTTTCCTTTTTTTTTTTTTTTTTTTAAGATTTGTTTGTTTCTGCCTGGAGGCCAGTAGGTTTCCATGCAGCCTGTGATTGCTGCCCTTTTTTCTAATCGCTCTCTATGATACTTTTGTGTCAAACTCTTTCTTGGAGAGAGGGAACCAAAGTCAGCAGAAAATCATTTGTTAATTGTCTTTTTGAAGGATTGCATTTAAATCTGGATATGGAAAGTACCTGGGCATCAACTCTGACGGTCTGGTGATGGGGCGCTCCGACGCCATTGGCTCAAGAGAACAGTGGGAGCCCGTCTTCCAGGACGTGAGTAAATCTAAAATTATTAATCTAAAATCGTTTCTCATGTTGATTACTCTGAGGTGACTCTCACTTAAATTTTCAAGACTGTTTTTTTTGTTGTTGTTTTGTTTGTCCAAACCTTGAAGAACAGTCCTACTTGTTTTTGTTGCCACTGTAGGTTTAACTGCTGCCTTTTTGGGCTGCACTGGAGTTTGGATATAGCCCATATTCAGACTCACCTGAAGGCATCGTCATTATTACAAAAACAGCTTCATTTCTAATTGCCTTCATTATCATTACGTCTTCCAGCTGACACTGTAGGGACTCATGTTCATTTTCTAATCATTTGCAGCCATTTAGTTCACAGTGTGGCTTTATTATCTAATCAATTATTTTTATTTTGAATATTAACAAGAAATGACTTGACTGCATGCTGAGATTATATGGAGGTCAGGGAGTAAAGACAATGACAGAGCTCTACCTGTATCCAGTGGGGATGTTTTCTTGAGGAGAGAGGTATCAAAACTTTTTTTTCTTTTGTTTTTTTTTTTACTTTGTGGACCAAAAACGGCAAGTTGGAAATAAGACAAATATTAATTGCATTTCTGCAACAAAAGCAGAAATGGAGACTGTGACTGTGCGTTCAGTCAGTCTCCAGCTGTGACCGAATGCACAGTTGGATCATTCAGTCAGAATACTTTGGCACATTTCCTCTAAATTATCCAGAAACCTGCTTCTTCTCTCAGTCTCCTCTCCTCTCCTCCACGTCTCCTATAGACGCCTCACCTTTTGGAGTCGAGCTGAAAGAAGCTTTAGTCGACTCTTTTCTTTTTTATTCTTTTGAAATGATAATCTCAGTGTGAGATTTTTCATTTTCCTCTCATTGATTTAACATATCTAACTTCTAGGTTTGATCTGGTTCTTTGTGGGATGATGATCCTTCAATGAAAGATTGGTTTGTTTAAGAGCTTTTTACACGTCTTCACCAGGAATAACAAAAACAAAACAAACAGGTGGAATAAAAGATAAAGTTTCAGAAACTTTCAGGTTTTCACGTCAAAATATGTTGGGAGCATTTGATTTTTGGATGTGTTTTGTTATTTTTTCCACGCCTCGATGGATGACAGGTAAAAATTAGCCGTGGTGATAACCAATCAGCCTGTCATCCTCCATGGCTTGTTAAAACCTTCAATCTTCAGACGTGTTTTACATCAAAGATCCATTGCTTTTTTTTTTTTTTTTATGTTTCTGTCACAACAACCCGTCTCACTGCAATTGTGCTTAATGTGTTTTTTTTTTGTGTGTTTGTTTGTTTCTCTTCCTTCCCTCAGGGTAAAATGGCTCTGCTGGCTGCAAATAGCTGTTTCATCTCCTACAGTGAAGATGGAGACATCGTGGCCAACAGCAAGACAGCGGGAGACGCCGAGATGCTGAAGGTGACGAATTTCCTGCCTTCCTATCTCCAAGGATTCATGTAAATCCTCAGACTGTTTTTGTACGTTTGCGGTCTCTGCAGGAACTTGACCGGTCCAACAGGGGAGGGAGGAAATGTTTGCCTCTTCAGTGAGGGAGGTCAAGGTGTTGGTATTTAACGTTCTCCTTCTCTCTCTGTGTGTTCTCCCTGCCCCAATGAGCAGATCCGGACCAACACAGAACGGGAAGTCAAGCACAAAGATGAGCTAGCAGATGAGGACAGAGGGAATGTGAAATCCTGTGAGGTCAATTATGTGTAAGTTATCGCCACTGTTTGAATGGATATTACTCATTTATGCAACAGCAGGAGCATGTTACATCAGTACCTTATCGGCTCTGCAGCCTGAAATGTGCACCACACAAAACTCAAAAATCAAAAGCTCTTTACTGTATAATCAGAGTAGTTTGTTACGGGTGACATTTTATTTGAAGGGGTGTTCATAAGACTGATATGACACTCATAAATATGACACAACACTCATTATGAAGCAGAAGAAGTTTATAACTGTTGTCATAAAGTGTCATTGGGGAAATAATGGCACTTTTAATGCAAAGCTGCATTAAAAGTGCCAACTCTGCATTATTTGGGAAGTAATAACATTTTAATGCAGCTTTTTAGGCTACTATTTGGCAAATAAATGACAATAGTCATAGACATTCATAAAGACTCTTATGTTCATAACAGATGCTATGTCATGTTTATGATGGTGTCATGTCAGTCTTAAATTAGGATATGCTTTTTTTTTCTTTTCAGTTACCACTAACTGGGAAGTTATTTTCAAATTTTAAATATTTTTCTGTTCTTTAAGTAATTAATGTAGTGTCACAGATATTTTGGGAAAAAGTGGAGAAGAGAGGAAGAAAGCAAACAAAAAGAGAATAAATAAATAAAAGTATATGCGAGAACAAAGAATAAAATAAATAATGGATAAGGATGAAACACAATGAGTCTTATTATTATTTGACTCTCATTTCCCTCCTCTCCCCTGGTCTTGGCTTGTGCCATGGCAGTAACTCACCGGTAATGAAACGTCATCTAAAAACATGGAGGATTTTTTATTTCAATATTCGAGTTGGTTTTTATGAATTTCTGATTGTTGCTCCATTGATATCTGATGTAAGTCGATCTAGCCATTGTGAGGGACTGATTTTTTTTTTTTCCTATTTTAGCAGTTAAGCAGTATTGTATTGTTATAGGTTTTTATGTCAAATAAAATAAATAGAGACCCAAACCACTTGTGAAAATAAAAGAATAAAACACTTATTCACCTGTTGTGATGCTAATTGAACACTAGGTGGTGCTCGGTCAGAGTAGTGATGCCTGGTATTAATCTCCTCAGGCGTCACAGAGCAAGTATGGCAAACCAAACAGACAGTTGGCAAAAATTAGGTCTGTTTTCAATGTCATAAATAAATATAAATACAGCTTTCCATGTAGGCGCGGCATATGGTCAACATTTTTCCTTCTTCAGTGCTGAGTGAAAACCAGCTGCTGCATGCCACTATTACCAGTCATGATGGCATGAGTTTGGTGTGGAGAGCTTTAGATGGCAGTCGGTTCATTTTATGTGGCAGAACTCAACAAAAAGCACTGAGAACATTCGAACGTCCTCATTTGAATCACCGTGGCGATCTGCTGTGTCTGGCGTATTCGTCAGTCACAGAGTTCTGACCAAATGGCACAAGCAGAGCAATAATTTACAAATACCGTCAAAGCCCGATATTAAGACTTTTGCTTCAAACAGACTTAAATCTCTTTGATTTTCACAAAAATTGAGAAAAAAAAATGGCATCATTCAATTTAATAATGGAATTGAAATAGTCAATTAACATAAATGGAAGTAGGGAACACAGGTTGATGCTAAAGTCCAGAATTATTCATTGTACTTTGGGTTGTGTGTGTTTTCATTTGGGTTTTCCAGTTGAATTTGCTAAGAGATCGTTCATGTCGTGAAGTCGTGAAGGGTCATGGCTGAGATGATTTGGACAAGTTCCAGTAAGGACAGGCTGCAGAATGCAGAGTTACCACATATGCTGGACAGGATTTAAAGGCTTTTTAAAAGTAAACTTTTTTTTTTATCCCATAGTTGCTGTTTTGTATCTGATGTTTGTTTCAAATAAAACACATTAAAATGGCAAAATTTTCTACACAATAAGAAGTTTGACACATTCAAACGTTTAGAGCTTTTTATTCTCCTTTGCGTATCTGAGCTATTTTATTTCTCAAATCTTGCAAAGCACCAATTTGTGCACAATGTTGTAGAAAAATTGCATTACAAATAAAGTTTGACCAAAAGGGGGCCAGGGAAACAAGAAGTCATGAGAGAGTTGGTAAAAAATATTCAGAAAATCAATGTCAACAGATGTCCTAGAATTGTCTTCCCCAACTGTTACATCGAGTTAAACTGTTTTTGTTCTGATCATAGCTTTGTTTGTCATCTTTTCTGTGTGTCATTAAATCCACTCTGCTGTGCAATTTGTCCTAAGAGCTACCGTGGCATCAGACGTGTGATGGTGTCTGGATGTTTTCGCTGCACTCTGTCGATTTTTTTCCAGCCTAAGCAGAGAAACCTTTTGGCCTCTGAAGTCGGCGCCGCTGAAGCTTTTTATTCAGATCCCTTTGTTTTCCCGTCGTGTCCGTCTGCTCCGGCAGGATTTTGACAGTAAAAACACGCCTGAATGAGTCGACGCCTTCTCATCTTCGTCCCTCTGAGGTGCTATTGATGGTCTGCAGTTAGTGAGATGAGAGCACGAGGAATGTCACATTTTACTGGGACTTTTTTTTTTTGTTGTTGTTGTTGTTTTTTCCTGCAGCCTGTTAAAGTTGCAAACAATATATCTGAGGCAGCCTTTTATTTATTTATTTTTTTCTCTTTAGTTGGCATGCTTTAGATTGTGTTTCCACTCTGTTATTTGTTGTAGATGAATGTGAGGAAAATGGACTCATCAGGCTGACATGTTGATAATGGCTGCCCCTGAGCCCTGCGTGGTGATGTAGTGTTTAGCGCGTGAGACGGCTTTCAGGATGGAGTGCAGTCTGGTAATCATAAAACACCGGCTGAGCCGAGACAAACGAAGTGTCAGGAGCGCTGGGTTCAGACCCAGAAAAGCCCCGGGTCGTTTTCCAGCGCCGTTCCAGATCTTTCAGCGTAACTTAACAGCCTAATTATTTCTACCAAACCCACTGCTCGAGTTATAACACACCACATGGTGCATGGCGGATCGTCTTCTTCGTTGTCTGTTTTTTTTTTTTTTTTTAAGTGCTAATGAAATCAAGAACACCCCGTTCTTTAGTTTACTCCTCGCATAGAGCTGAGATATTTTTGTTCTCTTGTCTTACAGAAAGAAATTTCAGAGTTTCCA
Organism: Poeciliopsis turrubarensis; assembly: GCA_010277015.1. Classification (NCBI taxonomy): domain Eukaryota; kingdom Metazoa; phylum Chordata; class Actinopteri; order Cyprinodontiformes; family Poeciliidae; genus Poeciliopsis; species Poeciliopsis turrubarensis. The sequence continues at coordinate 1,370,719 of VMRN01000063.1, forward strand.
GGACAGACGGCTGAGGGTTAACGAAGACGACGCATCGACGCTAAAGAAGGCCAGGGTGGACGGGAAGTTTCATGAAGCTTTGCTGGACAGGTATGACATCAGAAGTAACACATGGGTGTTCCCAAACAGTCTGGGAGTGGATTTCATCATAAGTTCAATTTTTCTGATTTTTTTTTTTTTTTTTTTTTTTTTTTATATATTCTTTTGGCAAATGCCAAACACCACTATATATGTAAAACATTACTGAAAATAAATTTGACTTTGTAATTTTAAGGAAAAATGGCAAAAACCATTCAATGTCCTATTCCCCAAAAAATGTTCCATGTCTACATTAAAAATATACCAATAATGAACATACTCCAAAATAGAAATGTTTCGTTTTCTTGCATAGTTCAATACAACAATACAAATAGTATGTCTACAAACATATTGTGAAACTAAAGTGTCGTATTTAGACTGGAGGGGTTAAATGTTGTGTTGTTTGTTTGCTTGCAGGAGAAGCAAAATGAAAGCAGACAGATACTGCAAATAAAGACCGCGAGGATTTCTACAGTCTTCTCTTTCAAGTCCTGTCTGTTTTCCAGGTCTGGTCATGTGATGTGGCTGGGGTTTTTTTTTGTGCGTTTTTATATTTTAAAAATAAAACTTTTACTGGTTTAAAATGACTTTATTGCTTGGACTACCATATTGCCCACATTTTGTGATGAGTTATGAATTTCAGGTGACCCATTTGGCCTTTTAGTGTAAATAATTAACCAGTGTGTGTCCACGTCGCCCTGCAGCAACTAGAATAACATTACAGAGATTACAGTGCGTTCACAGTGTGAGATTTATCACAAAATCAGTTTAGCTTTAAGCTATGTGCTGCATCGATTATTTTTATGATGAACATAAAACAGCACAGTAAGAGGAGGGCAACAGCACAAAGAAGTTTATCTCAGAGCTGGGATTTATTATTTGGAATACACAAAGTCATTGGTGCAACAAATTAACTGTAGCACATGGAAGCTGTATATAATGTAATAAGAGGCATAATCCTAATTAGAATTAGAAAGCAGCTAAATGTGTTTTACTGTGGGAAATCCTAACGTTTGAAGAGCTGACTGTCTGCAGACGTTCAGGAAGCCTGGAGCAAACTATCAGAGGAGAATTTAATGTTTCATATTCTGTTTCATATATTGAGCTTGTAAATACTGTGTTTATCTGGACAAGTTTACCCAAAGGCCCTGGATTATTTCTGCACGCAGAAAGAAGTCGGAGCGGTTTTACTTTCAAACTGTTTATTGCTTCATAGATGAAGTAGGAGAGTTAGGAAAACCTTGAGGAAGTGTGCAAATGTAACAAAAATATTCACACCTCTGCAATACATTAGTGATTTTCATGTCTTGACATGGAATTTCAGTGGGAACTTTGACTAGACCACTGCAACACATCGACAGAGTTACCTGAGCCTCTTTGGGCTTCTCTTAGTCACTGTAACAGCTGGACTTCTGAAAGCCTTTGGTTGCACAGGTTTTTCATTTAGTGGTATTAGATTATTTCGTGGTATTAGATTAAAAAAGGCTGACTTTAGGTTTTCATAAGCATTTTGACCATATCTTACTGTTCCTCCATTCCTAGTGTTGGTCATATGAAATTAAAATAGAAGTTTGTGGTTGTAAGGTCAACAAACTGAAGAACATTTTGAGAGACATAAACACAAGTTGCTGTTCACATGGCTCTTTGATCCTCTTCTATTTCTACTACAACCTTTCATCATGGGTCTAATGACGTCAGAAATAAAGAAAACTTTCGGGGTAAAAGAAAAGAGAATTTTTAAGTAATTTCTGCTTTAATTTCTATGTGTTTTTGCAGAATGATCTTTTTAAAGACAGAAAAACCTCCTGAATGTGTCGACCTTTTAAAAACGTCATGGCCTGAAAGTCTAAAACAGCCTTGGTTAAAGGTCACGTAAACATTTTCTTGATCTTGACATCAGTTTCTTATTGGATAAACTTGTTCAGTATTGTGCTGTATATCTCCACCCTCCCTCATATTTCTGGTAATGTTTTTTGGGATTGTAATGCTACTTTATCTTCTGCTCTAACTGTAAAGCTTTTATCACTGCTCCAGAACAAGTCCACACCTTGTCAGAATATTTATCTTTTCATACTCCTTCTGAATCCATTATTCATTTTCTTTGCAAATTGTTCTCATTTTAAAGCTATTTATCTTTTTAATAAAGCTAAAGCCTTATTAACAAGATTTTTCTATTGATTGTTTTGAATTAGACAAATGTTTAGGTGATCTTGGATCATTTCTTCCACAGTGATCGGTTATTACTGATCGATTAGGGATTAAAAGGCATTAGTCTGCGTTTCATCCCGTTTTTATTTCATCAGTCTCAGCTGTCAGACTCGGCTCCTCACCAGGCACATCCATGGTGAAGTGTGTGTGTCTGTAATAAGTTCCTTAAAGAGGTTAAAAACAGGAATGGTTCAGATTGAGCTGAAGAAAATTCTCAGAAGATTTCAGAAAATTTTCTATTAAAGAAAACTTTAATAGAGTATCAGCTGGGTTTGGGTCATGGAGACTGAATTATGTCTTTTCAACAAAGTAAAAAAACAACACAGAAATGAATGGGGCCGTTGCCATGTTGCTTCCCCTCCTGTAAGTCTCTCTTATCTGATACAAAACCAAAGTAAAGAAACTCGGTGGAGCAAATCTGTGGTTAACAAACATGTTTGGTCACTAATTCAACAGGAGAAGCAGGAGTCACCTGCAGAACTGATTATGGCTCTGTGGTCCACTTTCATTTCCATATGGGACAGACAACCGACACACAACATGAGGGGAGGGGCCTGATGATTGAATTATGGGACTTGTTTTAATGTCATATTTTTGTTTGTTTTTTTGTTTTATTTTGTTTCACAAGATAATGGCACAAAAGTTTTGTTCGAAAACGATTTCATTCTACGACAACACGAGATATTTAGCTTCTGTATTACGCGTTTCTGTTACCCTGGTTGAAAAATGGTCCAGTCCAAAAGTCACGAGGGGAAACAGCAACTTCCGCAAACTGGAAGCGTCACTGAAACCCAAACAGACAGAGCTTCTGGTTCAGTCAGGCTGGTAAGAATGGCTCGCGGGGTTCTTCTTCTTCTGGCCACTTCTCTCGCCGTCTCGGCGGCTCAGTTCGTCCCACCGGTGAGTTCCGTCCTGCTCGGTCAGCGCGAACACGGAGCTGCGCTGCTGCCTGTTCTAATGGTGTCATTTCCTCTCAGTACACAGAGGACTGCCGGACAGGCATGTACCCTCCGAACGGTCCGACGTAAGTTTACCAAACACTGTTGAGTAATAGGCATGTTCAAGCACTGAGCCCTGCTGCCTTCACTGGCTCCTGGAAATTTCAGCACTGCCTTCACTTGCACTTTGACGCGGGACTTTTGACATTCGTAGAGGCTACGTGTTGTTACATTGTATTTTGTGGGGGTCGATGCTTTATTTTCGAAACAACATGACGTAATGTTTGTGCTGTTAATGATGAAAAACATGTGACAGCCTCCCTGCTGCTCATTTACATGCAGCTATGATCTGAAGTTACTGAGCCAATACAGTAGACCATATCCGGGTTTAATCGGAATGCAGCTATAAAGTCAGTAATAAAATCCAGTTAGAATTTAACGTCTAAGTTACTCTTAAATGAGAAAAACATAAGAACATGTCAGTGACATAGTGCAGGTGTGTGTGTGTCTTCCTAAGCCTGAGCTTTTCATGGAGCAATTTAGAAATTGTTCCATGAAAAGCTGCTTGCCTGAACTTGCCCTGTTTATCAGCCAGAGTGATAATTAAACTTATGGTTCATGAACGCAACGTGTTTCCCCTGTTTTCATCTCTTAATCAGCAACGAGGAGCTTTAGAAAGGATGCAGTAACTTTTCCAGTGTGAACTTGTTTAGTTACAATATAAAAAGGATTTTAGTTAATTTTACACATCTTTACCAGTGGTGATAATAAACGTAAACGGCCCTTTGTACCAGAGATCATTCCTGAGTGGTTTGTCCTTGGTTACGTCATATACTGCTAACCTCTTGACACAAATGTTCCCAACATGACGTCAGAAGATTATTCCATAGCATACTTGCTTTAGTTCTAAATTAATTTTATTTATTTTGTTTTATTCATTTTGCCTTTTTAACCTCAAACAGGAGCAGTGAACATCATGTTTTCTTTCTGCCCAGGTTCAAAGGTCCAGTCAGCTGGTACACCATTGACCTTGACCTGCCGCCCAGCAAGAGATGGACGGCTGTGATCACTGACAAAAAAACCGAAGTAAGAGGCTTAGCGGCCGCCGGGGAACACGAGTTGTGACTCTTGACGTGAAAGTCACGGGGGTTGTGCTTGTTTTCAGCTGGCCGGGATGATCCAAGCCATCCGGGACTTGGCCAACGCGTTTGTTCCCAGCGGAAGGCTGATAGAGCTGGTTGACATCACGCTGGTCAGTCGTCCTCTGTCACAGAGCGACTTATTTTCGGAGAGGTGAAAGGTCACCTTTAAGCATTCGGCTTTTTCCAATATTTTCCAGCCTCTGATGGCGGACTCTCTCCCAAGCCCGTTTGGTGAGGAGATCAAGGGAATCGCTGCCGCCTCCGGGGTTCCTCTCGGTAAATAAAGAGGAATCGTCGCATCGTTAGTTGGTAAAAGAAAACTCCCAGCTGACCTTCCTGTCTCTGTGTTGCAGGAGAAGTTGTTCTGTTTAACATCTTTTATGAGGTGTTCACCGTTTGCACATCCGTTGTTGCGCAAGATCAGAAAGGTGAGAACCGAAGAGAAACAAACAGCCGGGGAACTTCAATGAAAATCTGAACTTGGGCTAAAATTCTTTGGAATTGTGCTTCTTTTTCTCTTTGTCAACAGGAAACCTCATTCATGGCAGGAATTTAGATTTTGGATTATTTTTAGGGTAAGGACATCAAGGATTACACCGCGCCTTGCAAAATGTTCCACTGTTTGTCACATGAACCCAAAACAGTAACGCTTTATTTGACCGGGTGTGAATAAGGCTGACGTGATACTGTCATAAACATAAGACTTGTCATGAACATGAAGGAGTGTTGATGAATGTCTGTGACTGTTGTCATGAAGTGTCACTTTTAATGCAAAGTTGCTCTAGAAGTTGTTTTGAAAGGTCATTAAAAGTCCCAGTGAAAAGCTGCAACATTAAGAAACGTAAAAGAGGGTTGAGGCAGAATGACTGCGGGTTGCATGGTGACCTGCGGCTGTTTGCAGCTGGGATGTGAAGAACAAGTCGTGGACCATCAGTGAGAAGCTGAAGCCTCTGGTGGTCAACCTGGACTTCAGAAGGAGCAACAAAACCGTCTTCAAGTCCACAAACTTCGCCGGCTACGTCGGCATGCTCACCGGCATCAAGCCGGTAAGACTTTTTTTAAGAGAGCACGTCTTCCCTAAGCCCTGAGGAAGCAAAAATATTCAAAGTGTTTTTTCTGTCGCTGTCAGCACGTCTTCACGCTGACCATGAACGAGCGCTTCAGCCTCGACGGAGGATACATCGGTGAGTTTCATCCAGAATTGCACACCATCTCTGGAAACGTGGCGAGTTTTTTTTAATGACTGGCGGTTTATGATGATGTGTTTGCATTCAGGGATCCTGGAGTGGATCATGGGACAAAGAGATGGGATGTGGATGAGCTTTCTCACTCGATCGGTCCTGGAGAACGCAAACAGGTTCTTTTATTTTAATGTCTGAAGGACGTCACAAAGTTCAGTTTCAATTAGACGATCATCGATATGATATGAATGTCTATCAATCTCAATATGGGGGGGAAAAAAAAGATCCGGTATCGGTGACAATGTTTCCGATCCATAAAAGCAGATCAATTCTCTATTATTATTATTATTATTATTATTGATTTTACATTTTATTTAGAATCCTAATTGCATTTCAGAATTATTTGAAAAAAGGTTTGTTGCAGTTAATTTTTTACCTGACCAAGGTATTCAACCTATTGTTTTTGTCAGTATATTATTTATTATCCATCGACTGTTCTACTCCTAATTGCTCCGACTGAACAGATCAAAGTTGTTGTTTTCACATATTAAATCAAGTGTGTGAAGTTATTGGTGTGTTAGTGTGCTGTACTGGTGCAAAGTTCATATAAATATGTCATTCAGTCAATTTATGTCTGTTTGAAAAAATAAATAAATATTTTCAGTCATTTTAGCAGATTGATATCGGCCGATACTAAATTTCAGATAACGTTATCAGAAGTGAAAAAAGTGAATTGGTGTATCAATTATTTAAATATCTTTGTCTTTAGGACAATAAATATATACTGACCAATAATCATAACCTTACTCTGCAAAATTAATATGAAAAACAAAATAAGGCTTTACCACCATTTAGTGATTTGAGTATTTTATAAAGTCTTAAATTTTTTTTGGATGGATCCTGGACGCCAGCAGTGACTTGTCTTTTTGTTCCCATCAGCTACAAGGAAGCCAAGAACCGGCTGGCTCTGACCAAGATGCTGGCTCCAGCGTACTTCATCCTGGGAGGAAACCAAACCGGAGAAGGCTGCATCATCACCAGGTCCAGGGAGCTCAGCATCGACGTGCTGGAGTGAGTTCTGAGGCTCGGGCCGCTTCACATTTCCTTCTGAAAATCCATTCTGGAGGTGCGCGTTTCGGGTGTTGGAGCTTCTTGCTCAATCATCGGGAACGTGATGGGGATGGGGAAAGAAGTTCCCGACACGTCCGTCTTGTGAAAGCATTGCTCAACTTGGAACTGATGACTCGTCTGGTTTCTGATCACTTGACTGACGTCTTTACTGGTCCTTTTTGTTTCAGCATCAACGTGAAACTGGACCGCTGGTATGTTCTGGAGACCAACTACGACCACTGGCAGGAGCCCTTCTTCCTGGACGACCGCCGGACTCCTGCCATGAAGTGCATGAACAAGACAACACAGGCAGTAAGCGCTGAAGCATTCTAAGTTACTACCTTTTGGGTCACAAGTCTGACTGAACTTCCTGTTTTTATTAGAGTTATGACAACCATAACCTTTCATCTCTTTTTCATTTTAGAACATCTCTATGAAAACCCTGTATGATGTTCTCTCAACCAAACCAGTGTTAAACAAGGTAATGTATTATTTCCCATTGTACAGCACACTGCGTGATAATGCGCCGCTACATTGAAATGATAAAGTATCTGCTTTCTATTCTTAAACCTCATCTGAAACACCTTTTTAAAAACATAAAAAGCATCACAACTTTACAAATGTCGCAACAGTGACTAGATAGCCTCAGCTAATGTCTATGCTGTGCAGGTCCTCTGTCTGGGCTGATGAAGATTCACTCAGCTCTGCATGCTGAATGCTTGCAATGGGATTAAACCCAACTCTGTCCCGATGAAGTAGCAGATTGAACATTTTACACCCTTCATCCCAATGAATACACAAATCAGGGGACTAATATCTTTGCCTGTCAGTCCACAAAATAATGTTTTTTAGAGTCACAAACATAATAAACAATATCTATACAGAAAAAAATTTTTACTCAAGTGGTACTACTCTTGATTACAAGCTTCTGCCTGAAAGAGCAGTCTTCCCTAGTCTCAGTTCCTTCAGACTAGCTAGCATCAATTGGCAAACACCTGATGCAACACTTGTAAAAATGTTAAAGGGATAGATGCTGTGATGACTCCCTGAAGGCAGTTTCAGAAATAGGACTTTTTAAAGAGACAGAGGCCCAATTTCAAATCGCAAAGTCAAATTTCTTTTAAGTTGTATTTGATATTTAGTCATTTTTAGAACAACTTAGGTCAAGTTACTCGATTGTGCAATAAAATGGCATTGTTTCTGAAAACACATAATGGTCCCACTTTAAAATCTGTTTTCTTAAATTACTTGTGTAGAGCAGCCAGAAAATATTTTTTTTTTTATGTGAAAGTAAGCTCTCAATTGTTTTGTTTCTTAGCTGACCACCTACACAACACTGATGCAAGTGTCTGAAGGCAAGCTGGAGTCGTACATCCGGGACTGTCCAGACCCCTGCATGCCCTGGTGATCCTCAGCCCGAGGATCCGCTGCACACTCTTCCTGGCACAAAAACAAAAGCTTTAAGTGATCGCACAGCAACTGTTGACCTGAACTGTTCATCATAACACTGAAGTCCCAGACGTCTGGATTTTGTGAAGCTTCGAGGACAATACTCCCGTTCTTGTTATGAGGGAAACTAAAACTCAGAGATCTGTTTGCTTTTCTTGAACTTTCTTCGTCTCACTATAAAAATCCTGTCTTGCTAAGAAATGTTTGCTTTAAGCTCGTACTGACAGACTTACCTCATGATGACCTTTTAATTTTTTTCATTGTTTAACAAATGAATTCCCAGATGTTCTGCTGTTTTGTAACAGAATTTTTGTAATGTTTGAAATCAGATCTAATCTAATAAGAGTGTCACTGATTTTCTTCTGAATAATCAGCTCAGCAACTCCAGTCATTTGGTTTATTATAAGAAAAGCAGAAACATGTTACAGTTCTGAGGATGAGACAGAGGAATCATTTTGAGCAAAAAAAACTTCAACTAACAGATTTGCTCTATTTACCCCATCACACACACACACACACATATATATACATACAGTCATTAAAAAAAAAGTACACTCTCAGTTCCAGAACTTTAATAATCTCTATAGATACTAAAACTATCTGAATCTAACTTCAAGTGGAAAACCAAAGAAGACAATAACATGGAACATGTGGCCAAACATTAAATACACTGCCAGAAAAAAAACAAAACAAAACCCTAGAATTTAAAGAGGGTGTACTTAATTTTACACAGACTATTTGTTGTAACAGCAGCTGGTTGAACCATCAAGAGACGGTAATGAATATGAATACGGTGAAAACAGCTACAGCAGGGCCAGGCAAGAAGAGATAAAAAATATTAATAAAACATGTCAAACTAATCCCAGAACCAAAGAACCATCTGGATGTGATCAGCAGCAGGAGATAAACCCAAACAAATTGGTAAACTACAACAAACATTAACTTATAGTGTTGAGCTTCCTTAAAGATTCACAGATAACGCAGAACTTTTCTTGTCCAAACGAGCGGATTAGAGAAGCGAACTGACGGGAGGATTCTCAGGAAATCAGCAGATTGAGACATCTGGAGTCGTCTTTACACGCTCTGGGCATCAGTTGTGTCTGGAAAAACAACAACGGTCATCAAGTTTCCATCACAAATGTGAGCAAAACTGTCAATATTCCACTGATGTCATAAAAACACAATTTTGTAATTGCAGCGTTTTCAGATCGCGTGTGAATAAGCCTGATCACTTAAGTCATTAGAAATCATGCTGTGTCATGAGCATCCAATAACTGCCTGTCGTCTTCATTTCTGGTTTGTGGCAGTGGCAACATCTGGTTGTTGATCATGTGACTCATGAGATGCAAAACATGTTTATATTGCAGTTTTGTCAAAATAAATTTTGATAGGACCAAAAAAAAAAAAAAAAAAAACACCTCATGCTGTTGCCAATCATAAAACAAGTTTGGTGTGTTTTCATTCAGCAAATGTATTTTTGAAATATCACACTTATATGGCCAATAGAAACGCAGCTAGTGATGTACAGGTGGTGCTTACAGACGCTTTGACCTGAGGACAGACTAACTGCGTTTCCACTGACCATAAAGCTACACGTTTTCATATTTTGAAGATAAATTTGTTTAATGGAAACACACCAATTTTGAAAAAACTGTTTTGTTTTTTGAGAAAGTTTTGGCACCAGGATGAGGTGGTTTTTCAGTCGTATCAAAATTTGTTTATTTTGAAAAATTGCATCACACAAATCTCATGATCAACAACCGGATGTTGCCACTGGCATAAACCATAAAGATGATGATGACAGGAAGTAGCAGGAGGATCATAACATAAAAATTTTTTTTTCACATTAACAAACTTATTCACGTGTGGCTCTTATTTAATGAAAACACTGTAATTGTGAAATAGTGTATATTTCACATAAGCAGAATATGGACAAAGTTTTGCATACATTTGGAATGCAGCTCTCAGTCCTCTCTACCTGGTTCCTTCAGAGCCTGAGCGTTCCCCACCAGCCCGGTCAGCAGCTCGGCGTTCCCGTTCAGGATCTCCACAGACAGGTTGTTGTTCTGCTGCTCCTCCACGATCCTCTTCTGTAGCTCCTCCTGTTGGCACACAGCACACATGACACCCTGTCCGCTGGTTGCTTTCAGAGTCATGGACTGCAAAGTTCCTTCCACACCTCACACATCACCGTGAGCTGCAGAGGAACGTCGTCCACCTTGACGAAGTCTTCCTCGTCCGACTTTTGACTCGTGTTTCCCGATCCGATTTCCTGCATGACGGGAAGCTGAGCAGCATTAATGACAGGATTTAACACGAACGACTCATCTCGAGCAGCGTGACGACAAACAAACTCACGTCGCCGCTTACGAGGACGGGCGAGTCAGAGGTGGGGCTGCTGCTGCTGGCCGTCTCCTTGGAAACGTCATGGGAGGGTTCAGCAGCCCCCTCTGCAGAAGCTGCAGCCACAGCTTCCTCCTGCTCCTCTGGGCTCTGGAGCTCCACCAGAGTGCGCTCTTCAGCTGAGGCGTCCAAGGTCTCGGCTGTATTACTGACCTCTGCAGGACAGGAGGAAATGTGCACCATTAAAGGCTGACATGGGAGACTAATCCGGTCGTGTCTTCATTCAAAACGGAGGGGAAAAGCTTGAAAAGCTCTGGGATTCGTCCAGATCATCCACTCACAGACCCAAAGTTACTGTTACTGTCCTACTGAACAAACAGGTTTTTGTTTCCTCCTTATAACTTTGGAGCATGGAATTTATGTGATAGTTTGATGGTTTATCCAGAAATAATGTATGAGCAAATTAAGGAATGCAGCAGAATAACACAACAGAATGTAGGAACTATATTTGTACAAAATCAATACAAAAATAACTGAATAATCCAATCAACAGAGGGCAGTGTGCCGTACCTAGACCGTTCACAAAAATCATTATAAATTAAAATTGATCATTTCTATGCTGATGATTAACATTTTTAAAGGGCAATTTTGTTTACAGACTTCATATTCCATTGTATTTATGGATTTGTTGTGTTTGGTTTTTATCTTCTATTTATTTTGGATATTGCATTGCTAAATGTTATTTACAGAATTAAAGAGGGCAATTTGAGAGGGCAAACTTGCATTATTACATGGTTATTACTAAAAAAAAAAAAAAGTCTCAAAACAACATTATCAATTGTCAATTATCAATTTATTGTCCAAAAAACTTTATGATGATAGACCTACTGATACCCAACTGGAGAAAAACCCAGCCTGTATTATTTTTTTTCTTTGTTTGTAAAAAAAAAAAAAAGTAACTGAAGTTACACTGGGCTCACCGTTCGTTTCTGAACAGTTCTGTTCAGAGATTTTCTCCTCAGGTTCACTGCTGGTTGTGACCTGGAACGAAGCACAAACACAAAGTTAAATCTCAGTGAACAGAGCAGCTGCCTGGCGCTACGGAAACACATTCTCATCGAGGCTCACCGCCGCAACGACTTCCTGCTCCACCTGTCCGTCAGCCGAAGCCTGCAGAGACGTTTGCACGTCCACAGGTCCAGCTTCAAACTCCTCCACCTCCTCCTCGTCGTTTTCATCCTCTCCGCTGCCGTAGTTGGTTAGAGCCTGAGTCTCTGCTTTAGACAGACCTAAAGACATGAATTGACTGATTTAAAGCACTTATTTTTTTAAACACAAAGACATAAATGTACTGAATGAACTTTTCTGATAACCCTACGTCAGAACAGGAGACCTAAATACACCTACAGCTTCACAAGCTTGGTCAAACATGTAAAAACAGCTTTAATTTGTTCAGTCAGTTCAATTAGGAGCAGAACAGTCAATGGAAAATAAATAATAAAGAAACTAAAACTGACAAAAACAACAGGCTGACTAACCTGTTGGTCAAACATGACAAAGTAAACTGTTTCAAACTTGATTCAAATGGTTCAGAAAGTGCAATTAAACATTCAAAACATAATATAAAATAGATAATAAAGCATAATATTACTCATTCACAACACACAGAACTAGACTGAATAGATCTGCCCTGATAGATCGGGAGCGCTGTCATCAATACCTGATTCAGAATTATTTTCAATATCAGGACTGTTACAGATATTGCTATCAGATTACTGCATCACTATTGAAAACAATCTTAGAAATATTTTCTGAATTCCTGCATCTTGTATTTTCTCTTTTTTAAATGTTTCACTTACTGATTGACAGAGGAGCTGCTTCCTCTTGTCCTTCATCCTCCTCCTCCTCTTCACCTTCTGACCCACGGCTGCTCCTCCCCTCAGTCTGCAGGTAATCCTCCTCCTGCAGGACGCCAGATTCCGGCTTTTCTGTCTGATCCTGATCCTGTAGTGAGAAACATTGGGAGGTTTTTTTTATAAATCAAACAGGTCGAATACTGAGAACAGCTGCTTTCCTCTTTCAGTACAAATGCATTAAAACATTTATAAGGAACAACATTTCCAACCGCTAATTAAATGCACGATGCAAGCTTGATAGCATCGATTTGATTCAATTTCTTTTTAATTTGATAAACTCCAGAAAAAGTATGTAGAACACAACGATCCTGCTTAAAGGCTGAAAAGATCTGCATTATCCCAATAACTCACCTTGTCCTCATCAGCAAATGCCGGAGAAACAGACTTAGCAGCATCTGCTTCCGAGTTCTCCTAATTAACACAAGACTTTAATTAGTCCAACAGGATTTCACAGAACAGTGGGATGCAAAATGCAATTGTCAGTTAATAACCTCCAGGTTCTGATTTGTTTTACAGAGCTGTGGAGACTTTTTCTGATTTTTATATTTAACTCCCAGGTTGGCGGCGGCGTTGCTGCTGTCCAGATCCTGCATCAGCTTGAAGAAGGCCAGCTCATTAAAGAGGATCTCTGAGATCTCCACCAGCAGATCCTCCCCGCAGTCCCTCAGCGTACGGCCCTCAAATTTACAGAGAGACTCCTGAACGACACAAAAAGGAGGAGGAGAGGTTTCTCAGGAACGTTGCCTCGACGTGTTGGGTCTGCACGGCAGGGGGCAGGAAGCTGGTCCTACCTGCAGGATTCCTCCCAGCTGCTTGTGGAAGAAGCGAACAAACTCCTTGCTCTCGTCGTTTTGCTGGGTGAGAGTTAACACCATGCGGCGCACGGACGTCAGCAGCTGATGGGAGCACACTTCGTTCATGTTCTCCTTAAAAAAACAAAAACAAAAACAAGAAAATGCATCAGTCAAATTTCCAGGAAACTTTGAAATCTATCGATTTATTTATTTAGGACAAACAAAAAGTTAAAGTAAGAAAAAAATTAATCAATAAAACAAATGATCATTCACAGTTGACATGCAATGTTACATTATATGTTCAAAGAGGAGAAGAAGACCTTATGATTCCTGCTGCTCTCATACTCAACTTATAAACATTTAAGTCTTCCAACACCAGATAAACTTAAAATTATTTCCACATTACATGACGCTTAAATCCCACATTCTCATCTTTTACTGTATAATTGCCTATATATTTTTTATATCATCAATAGCATTTTTGGTCTTTGAAACAGACTTCTTATACCACATATTTCCCAATAAGCTCCTTTTTAAGCAATTTTTTAAGCTGGTTTATATTTGTTCTTTTTTTTATTTTAACTCATCATTCAATCCGTTCCATAAATCTACTCCACACACTGACAAACAAAAAAAATCTTTCTAAGACGTTTTTTTTTCTTTTTTTTTTAATTTCCTTCTCATTTTTTGCACATTATGTGGAAGATGATAGTTTCTTACTTTAAACACGAATTGTACAGTTTGAAATGTTACAAGGTCTCAGAATTTCAGTAGATTTGATTAAAAAAAAAAAAAAACAGGTTTGCATGTTCCCAATATAACACTTTATGGATTTTTTGGGATGACGTTCAAAAATTGGCTGTAAATTTGTTTTGTACGTCTATTTATAACCAATTTCTTTGGCACCACAGATTAAAATCCCCCACTTTCTGGAAACACCCCATTGACTTATACTGGTTGTGTTTTTTTTCTTTTTACTGTACCTTTAGGAAGGGAATGACTTCGGTCATGATGGCTTTAATCTGCCGGTCCAGCTGCAGGGTGTCGATCTGAGGGCAGTGCACACCGTTGGCTGCACTTTCTGCACACAGACAGCATCACTTAACGCCGACACTTCGACAGCACGATGAAAAGAGACAACCACAGCTCCAGGTTTTCTGGACATGCTGAGCTCAAAGCTTTGTCATGTGATCGTATACCTTCCACTGGGTCAGCGGGGTTAGCAGAAGCACCTCTAGCATTTGTTGCGTCAGACCTGCTGCTGCCGCTGCGAGGGTTAAACTCGGCTTTAAGCTTCATGCGCTCATACTCCCTAATCCTCACCAGAGCTTTGTCTAAATGAATCACCGTGTTGCCTGTCAGAGAGGCACAGAGAGGAGGGCAAGGAGAGAGACAGAAAGAACGTGAAGGGTTCAAAAATCAATGAGGTGAAGGAGGAGGAACGGAGAGAATATTAATGCAACCAGCTTTACAGCACAGGAACAGTTTCTCAGCCTCACTCTGAATTGATTACAGTGAGATCGGCTAATGAAAGGTAGCCAATTTACTCTGCAGCATTAATCCTAATGTGTAAACTGGTTGGTTAAAGGTGAGAAGCCCTGTTAAAAAAATAAAGTACCAGGTCCTTTGTTAAAGTTCCGAGTTATAAGCAAAGCACTTAGTCAGTACACAAAGGGGAAAGGAGAGGACGGTGAACTATAAACCTGAACCTGACATTTAAAAAGAAAAAGAAGCAGCAGAGGCGTGTGTACGCTTACCCAGGTCATCATTAGCAAAAGGTTCCAGGTTGGAGGAGGTTGACATGTTGCTGTCGTTATCAACAGATTCCGCGTCTTCTCTCCTCTTTAGATCCTGCTCATGCCTCAAGTTCTTCTCCAACACCTCCTGAAACAACGAGGCAGTCTGTGTTAGGGTTCACGTTCCACACACTTTTTAAACATTTGTTTAAAAAGTGTGTGGAACGTGAACCCTAACCCTAACACTTTTTAAACATTTGTTTAAAAAGTGTGTGGAACGTGAACCCTAACATTTGTTTAAAAAGTGATTTCTGTTCTTATGAGATAAAAGAGCAGGAATCAGATAATCTGATTTCACATATCAAGCAGGCAACAAAATAGCTCAACTATGGAGGATTACCCATTGTTTTTTTTTTGTTTGTTTTTTTGCAGTTAGCCTGGAAAATGCACAAGGACTGTGATAGTTTCCTTTGGTATCTTTATGGTCTCTGATCAATACACAGAGCACAGCTTTTTGCCCCTCTGTCTTGGGGGCTGTCAACATAAATGTTGATTACGACTTTCAAAAACAGTCATAATCAATGTAAATCACAGATAAAAAAAAGTCATTCAAATTATTGGAAAAGTTTGTCACATATTTTGGGGTTTTATATAAAGTTAGAGTGAGATGATCAATCAGATTCCCAAAATATTCAAATAGTCAAATTTCCCCAAGAAAATCTTTTTATCCGTTTGAGTTTGCTTTAAATGTGTGCTAATTTCAAGATTTGAATCAAACCTGTTAATGGTAGTTGTATTTCTCTTATTGTATTTCACCATTTGGGGGCAGATCAGATGCATTCTGGAAGAACACAGGTACAGAACTAATGTCTGCTCCCTTTCCACTAGATGCAATCCTGTGCTTTCAAAACAAACGTTGCCATCGCAAGTGGTATCAAGGATGTTTCTTCAGATGGATATTGAGTTTGAAATTTTACCATAAAGATGGCCCTGTTTCCTAAAGAATCCACGGACACAGGGGAAAAGCGGGGCAGATTTTATAGACGCTTTTACAACTTCCCCAGACTGTTTTCCTTACAGATCAGGAGGGGAGAAAAAACTCGACATTTCAGCCATCACTTTTGAACAAAGGGAATATTCAGACAGACAAAAGACCTGACTCCCAATTAGCACAACTCTGGGGACCTTGGGAGAGAACAAAGAACACATGTCTAATCTGGCAAAAGAGACGCGGAGAGATGGGGGTCATTTTTTATAGACGGGCTTCTGAGGCTCTGCTGTCGAGTCAAATTCAAAGGCAATGAGGAAGGGCGAGAGAAAATTAAGATCAGAGAATAAAGAAACATGGAAGGATGACAGGGGACAAGATAGAGACAGATGAAAGGAGACAAGGCTGAGTGAGAAGCTAATGAAAGATGCATTTAAATATAGAAGAGGGAGGATGTTAAGGAAGTGGAGGGACGGGATGGCTATAAGGGCTGAAGGAGAGAATAAAAGGAAATCCAAAACATGAGACAACAAAAAGGTTAGAGACAGAGAGTTCAGTGCCTTATTCATAGCCCACAAAATTTGCCAGGTTGTGTCACTTTATAAACACAAACCTTAATGAATTTTATTATTTACAAAGTAATGCAGAATTGTTAACTGTAAGCGTGTTTGGTATGTATTCAGACCCCGTTAAGCAAGCAATAGATCTCAGTTAAATTTTGTAACTCTTCAGGGAAGATTTTCTACAGCAGGTACAGAGAAACTAATCAGAATTGAGATAGAGAGTGAAAAGGAGAGAGAGACGCAGACAGACAGAGAGAAAAAGAAAGAGCATCGTAGCTTATTTCCTGCTTAGTCCAAGTCATATCAGTTGATATCAATAATTATTGATCGTTTTTTGTTTTAAATATTTGAAATAAGGCCATAAAATAATGATTCTGTGAAATGACTCAATATTCTATCAGACGTGCATATCTATTGGTAATGATCACGTGTCTGTTTCAATATATAATTGTTACTGATTTATTATCCAGCCTTAACACGTCTAACAGCCAACTCACTTCATCACTGGTGACCAGACTCTGGCTGGGGGTCAGCTCAGACTGAGAGCCTACTGTCCACACAATCGACCCCAGGGGAGGCAGCTGGTCCTCGGCCGCGCGCCTCACTGCCAGGTGCTTGGTCACTATGTCCTGAAGGAAACATACCATTACACTGCCATAGCCATCACCGCACAAAAAACACAACTGTTTGGTCTAGTTTCTAGTGCAAATATTTCAATACTTTAAAATCAGAGAAAACTGACTCATAAGTGCATTTTCAGCAAGATATAGGAGCTTATTATAAGAAAATACTGATTTAATATTGATGACAACGTTCTGGTTCCACTGGCAGATTACTTCACTTATAACAACACATTTTTCCCATGTGAAATAATCTGACACTTTTTCGTCAACATTAAAGATTTACTTAAAATAATCTACATCTTGCTGAAAAGGTACTTGTACGTCAGTTTATTTTCACTAGAATCTAGACCAAAATTACTTGGCAAGACTGATATTTTAATGTTTTTGTATCAGTTCGTTCTCCGTTTAATGGAAGCGCATCAGATCCTGCCGCAGGTTTCTCCCAAAATACACATCTCCCTTTAAAACAACACTGGCTCAGACAGATGATCATGGGAACGGGAGTCACCTGCAGCGAATACAGGGCTCTCTGGCGTAAATAGTCTGTGTTGAGCAGCTGCAACTCATGGAAGAGCTCGATGAGAAAGTGGGGTCTCGACTCATTCTGCGATATCAAAGTGGCCACCTCGGAGTAAATGGTCTCCCGCAGCGCCTCAAACAAGGAGAAGTCGCTGCTCGCATCTACAAGCCAGAGATTTTATGTCAGCCTTAGGAACATTTTGTGTTTTAATTGATCAAAACTAAATAACACTTTTACTGAGCAAAAAAAGTTACACATAAAAGTAGACATCATAGAGAGGGCTTAGGTGAATAAAAGGCATGCAATGATGGTTAGATAAGAACAAAGTGATGGAAGATGCGCATGGTGACTTTACCTGGAGCTTCTGTGCATGCAATTCTGTTAGAGAGGAAGGGAGTTCTCCAAGCATAAGCTGTGAGTAGGATAAATTAAAAGCACTTTGTGTCAAAATAAAATAGAGTCAGGGCAATGACAAATGTGCAAAGAAACATAACTGAATCGGAAGAAAATGAAAACAAAGCTATAAATGAAGAGAAATATTGTGACTAATAATAAATTCAGGGACTCAGAAAGGTAAAGTGGGAGCGTTGAGTTGCGAGCGGTCGAGCCGTACCGGAGGACAGGTCGTTCCGTTTGGTTCCAAGCCTCGCCTTGCTGTCCAGTTTTTCTTGAGTCAATTTGTCCAACAGAATCTGATTCTGGTCTTTGTGATGAGACAAGGCTGCCCTCTCCTGGCTGAATTCTGCAGCGCTGCTAAAGCTGTCACTGTCTTGGCCTGGAGGACAAAACGAAACGATGAAATCTGATAATATCTATTTTATTAAGATTTGTGTATTCATTCAGGTGAGAAGCATGTTTAATAAACTGCGAGCAGAGTGAGAATGGTGACCTCCATTGTTCTTGTTGTGCCCTTTGCTCTTCCTGCGTCTGTTTTTGGAGGTTTTGCTTCGAGATGCCAGGTTGGCTTGTGCAGAGGCCTTTTTCCCAGGCTTAAAGGTCTTTGTGACCGTGGCCGGATCATCGGGATCCGGGATACTGCAAAAGCTGTCCTGTGAAGCCTTAAACTCCTGCGCCCTCGACTGGGATTTGTTAAAAATGGGGGACGAGGGAGGAGACTCTTGCAGCTCTGCTTTAGACGGCAGATGTCGGGTTATGTTGTTGGTGTAGGAAGTGTTCAGTCGTGCAGCTGATCTAAAAAAAAAAATGGAACAATGAAAATATGAGCAGAAATGAAAATGTAAACCTAAATAACAGACAATAAATATCTTGTCTTACCCTCTTTCTGAAGCTGTGTTGAGAGGAGAGCGCTGCAGTGGCGGAGGGAAACCCATGTACTCGGTTTTGATCGATGTACTGGGATCCAGTTTATGATGTTCAGGTGAAGCTGGACCTTCTGCACTCTGAGAAAACTCACCCATGGCACCAGGGAACGGCGGATACAAGTTGATGCCTCAAATGAGGATGAAAGACAAGGGAAACGTTTAACACACTGACAAAAAAAAAAACAAAAGAAGAAGAAAGAAGTCAGACTTCCTTTTCTTCATTAATTGCAAAAAAAAAAAAAAGGATAATTTTTAACCTAAAAATCTGCTGCTTCTTATGCAAGGTTAGGCCTTTCATAAACAATTTTGCTGAGCGATAAATTGTGTCAGGAGTCATTATAATCAACAATAACATTGTTACTTTCAAGTAACAAAATGGTAATAATGCAAGAATAGTCTCTCAAAGACAAACTTTCAATTCTAACGAACATTTAATCCTGGAACTGGAAGACATATTAAATATTCAAAATAAATAAACAAAACAACAGAAACAACAAATAAAATGAATTATAAAGTCTCTGTTAAGAAAATTGTTGTTCGGCTAGTTAAGACCAATACACCACACTCAAGACTTGGGTCATAGAGTTTTTCTTGGAAAGACCAAAATAAGCAAAACGATACATAGTGAAAATGAAAATTAGCGATCCCGTTCCAACTTATCATGCAATTAATTGATCAATTGCAACAGGCAAGATAAACCCCAAAACTAATCAATATGACTGCCATACCAGGGGAGAATGGAGATAAGGCGGAGTTCGCTACGTTGACAGCTGAAGGATGCATCGTAGAGGTAAAAGGAAGGAAGATGCCGGGGGAGGCGGAGGGGCTGGGACCGGACTCCTGAGCTGAACTCTGCTTCTGTGTCTGCCAACCTGATGCTGAGGGGGAGGGCTGCTCCTGCTGCTGCTGATGATGATGCTGCTGATGCTGCTGCTGATGCTGCTGGCGGATCAGGTCGTTCAGAACCTGTTTCAGCCTGAAAGCAAAGGAAAATATTACAGACAAACCTCCATCTGAAAGAACTTACTCCTGTTTATTGATACAAGTTTGTCGTTTCACCTCTGGACGTTGCTTTGCTGCCAGGCCAGCTGGGTGTAGCACTGGTTGAGCTGATGCATCACCAGGTGGACTTGAGGTGACGACACGTTGTTGGGCAAGACGCTGTACTGACCCGTCAGCAGGGTTTGTAACATGTATGACAGAGTCTGTGGACAAAAAGCATCACTTTCACTGACTGACTACATATCAAGACGGAAGAGCAGCACCGCTGTCAGTCAGATCCTGTTCAGACATGGTGTTAGCTTGTGAAGCTGACTTTATTATGGTAGTTTTAGATTAAACAAGTGCCTTTGTTAGGGAATATTTTAAACATATCAATAAACTAGTTTATGGTGAGATATGATAGAATAAAACTGGTCTTTCAAACTGGAGAGTAAAGCTGCAGTCACACAGTTTCCATCTTGCTACATTTGTTGAAATATAGAAAAGACTTGTGATATGCGAGTTATATTCCTCCAAAAAGAATCGGAGGCAGATTTAGAGAAGCGTCTTTGTTTTAAGTCAGATCAGTTTGGTTTTCTGTCTGGGATCAGTACCTGAATCTCAGATATTTGTATCTGTATCGGAAGTGAAAAAAGTGGACTTGTGCATCCGGAGAAAGAGCCACGGTTTTACTTTGGGCTCAGATTTGCTTAGTTAACATTTTTCTTAAATTTGGTCATCCTGTTCAGATTGTTACAGAAGTTATTGCTTCCAGAAATCAGAAGAATGAGTCAACATGTTTACATGGCTGGAGACCATATGAGAGTTTGAGAGTCTGAAATTTGGTCTAAGAGCTCAGATGTGAACATGGAGCCATTCCATCCTGAATCAGACCAGAACATCCACCAGTAACACCTATCAGAACCAGGTCCAAACAGAGAGCATGTGTCTGCTTGGATCACTCACCTGTTGGTCCTGCAGGAGCGTCTGACACATGCTGGTGCTGAAGTCCAGCTGCCTCTGAAGCTGGTTCATCTGTTCCTGCCAGTGGCTGGAGCCCTCGGCAAAGGAGAGCTCTGAGGCCCAGCGCAGGTTCTCCTGACGCCGGACGCCTCCGTGCTGGCCCACAGGAGGCTTCGCGCCTCGGCTCTGATCCTTCACCTTCGTCTCGTTGTGAAGATGAGCCTCGGAGTCACAGGAAAAGGCTGCCGGAGGCTTCAGGTTACTGAAACATTGAGTGCACACAGACGGAGAAAGAGATGACGGATATCAAACCAGCAGGGCTAAAACGGTCAAAGTGTGGCCGGCTGGACTCACCTTCCCTGATTCTTTCTGTTACTGTAGGAGCTCTGGTTCATCCTCGACGAGTAGATGTGGATCTCATCATCGGAGCTGCTCTCTGTACATTCTTCCTCTTCCTCCTCAGCGCACATCTCAGAGTGATAATCATCCTCTTCCTCATTCTCATCATCCAGGTTGCAAGGACTGGAACCCCATGTGGCCATTGTTCTAATAACAAATAAGAATCATGAGAGGAGACACACCGAGCCAATAGTAATATATGTATTGGTCACTATACTGAAAAAAATTCCAGATTTTCTTTTCCGATCCATGAGGGCAGATGTATTCAGTCAAATGTTACGCTTTATTACTTATTTTACCTTATATTAAAAATTTCGAGTCGCACTTTTTCAATTATTTGAAAACGGTTTGTTGCAGTTTATATATTTCACGTTTGACTAAGGCAGCGTAGGAAGCTATTGGTATATTAAAGTGTGCTGTACTAGAGCAGATTTATCAAATTAACTTGTAATTCAGTGCATTTATGTCTGCGTTTAAAAAAACCATCTCAAATCATTCCTGCACTGTTTGTCTGTATTAGATCAGTATCATCAATAATAAACCTCAGATATCAGCTGAACATGTAGCTGCAACAATTAATACTTCAAATAGTAATACTAGGATGACAAGAGCTTTATTGACACCAAAGGGACATGAAACATCGTAATTGAATTGATATGATGAGATAGGAAGTGCGTCTTCTACCTTTCATCCCTGTTGATGGACTGCGACAGAGTAGCACTCCCCTCCTGCTCTTCCATCTGACAGGGAGAGTCACGGAAGCCGCTACGCCTCTGATGTTCGGCCATCAGCGACTCCAGCTGCTTTCGCCGCTGTCGCAGGTCTTCTCGCAAAATTTGTCTCCGCCTCATTTCGGACCAAAGCTGCTGGCAGGGCAAAAACAGAGAGCCCTCATGACGAGACGCTTTACGGTTTGGAAAAGTGTTTTGGCTGGAGATTGAGGGTGTGAATCTGTTACCTCGTTGTCGGTGACGGAGGAAGAAGCTGCCTCCTGAGCGGTGGGTTTGAGCATGGTTAAGTTGGTTTTGGGTCCAGCGGAAGGAGAAGCTTTGACGTTAGCAGGGGTGGAAGCTGCAAGTGGAGCCTTCCTCAGCAGACCCTGCTGGCTGCCTGTGCTGGACACAGACGACTGCAGAGGAGGAAATGCTTTACTTCCAAATCAAATGATCTAATCCTTTTAGCATTAGCATGATGCTTTTAATGACGGGTGCAAGCTTTAAAGCTAGAGTACGTAACTTTTATAAACAATATGTTTCTTTTCTTCCTGTGAAAGAAAGAAAAGAAATTGAGCTCCTCTGCCTTGTCCCAGTGCTGCTCCCCTCAAAAAAGCATTTGTTGATCTAAAGGAAGACTCTACATCAAGGATCTCCTCCAGAGAAGAAACAGAATTTCACTTTTTTTTCCTCTTCACATTTTAGTTCACATGAAACTCTGAATAACTTTTGAACAAGCAAATTTGTAATTTAAACTTTTAGCTGTTTAGAATCAGATACCGGAAGGTCTGGGCAGGTCCACTGCAAGTCCTGGATCTTTCCTTGGATTTCTATGAGTCTCTGTCTTTCCTCGTGAAGCTGCCTCAGCTCCTGCTTCTGCTGACGTAACTTCTCCTCGTACAGCTTCTCCCTGTTAGAAAAACACATGATAATTACATAACTTAACAACAAGTTGCAGGATTAGATGCCAACGGTTTATTTTACTGCACCGGGACTTGGTGGAGAGAACCAGGTCTCTTGGACTCTGTTTGGATCCGGCCACAGACGCCCCGCACACAGCAGATCGAGTGTTATTGGGCTGCTGGTGTAAGCCTTCATCGTCATTGGCTGTTGTTCCATCCGTGTCATCACTCTGTGTCACAGACATGTAGATTCATTGTTTCTTCAACACAATATTAGATTTTTTTTTTCTTTTCAAAGAATTAAACATTATAAAATTATTAATGCTGTTAAAGAAACAACTCCTTTATGCTTCCTAACACTTTTAATAGCAATTAAAGACTGACATTGGAAATAACATGTTCTACGTCTGATTTTACTAGTTAGGTTTAAAATATGAAGCTTGAGAAAACAGTCAGTTCTGCTAATCAAGGGAAACGTGAAAATGAAACACTGTCACAGATGACTGCTCATATGTTTCTGTTAGAACACCATTTTTTTTTATGTACTTGAGGCAGAAAATAGGTATTTAGGCTTAAAAGTTTTATTTAAAATGTTCTGGGAAAAACTAAGTGATTTAGTAACAGGTGGAAAACTTTTAGTAAAGTTAACTGATGTTCTTCAGCCAATCCAGTTAGTTAGCCAGACGCTGCATGTCGTACTTGAACCATGGCAACCAGCTCCTGCAGCTGCCTCAGCTTCTGCGTCGCCATCTGCCGGTGAACCTTGGGAGGGAAACCTGCAGCATTCCCAAAGCTGCTCCCTCGACTGGACTCCGATATACTATCTGGAAGCATGGCCTGGCCTCCTTCATCATTATCAATGCCGTCTTCATCATCATCATCATCCTTTACCTGCACGAAGGCAAGGTCCCTGTTGTACTGGCACTCTAAATCAAGATAAAAGTTAAAACCATGTTAAATAAAGTCATGTTCACATAACCATGCAACCATGGTTTTGGTTGCATGTGTGTGGTTTCATTTTGGATATTTAAAATGTCTTCCAGTTCCAGTGTGGAGTTATGTGAACAAAATTAAAAGTATATTAGTCTTTGAGAGGGGAAACTTATTACAGTATTATTATGCCATTATCAACATGTTACATGAAAATGCTCTCAAAACAACATTATCATTCATCGCAATAATTTCTAGGACAATTGATCATCCAGCAAAATTTGATATCGTAACAGGCAGAGCCTAAGTTGGAAAATATTAAATTTAACATTTAAGAGGCAGCAGAAACCCTGACGTAAACAACAGAAACTACTAATATGAGACTATTAGTTTTGCTGTATTAAAAAAAACAAACTTGTTGGCGATAATATTTCTCGTACTTGTATATAATTAATTCTATAACATTTATGTGATTTTATGAACATGTTCTTCCAAAACACCCCAAACCAAATCCTTTATCTACACAGCAGATAGAGGGATGAATGTTTTTCCTCAGGTCTAGTGTTGCTGTGTGTTACTTGAGCAGACCTCTAGGCGTGGTGACGTTGAGGCTGCGGAGGTTGGCTGCAGCTCGGTTGTTGATTTCACACTCGGTGTTGAGTCGACCGTCCTGGTTGTTTGTGGTGCCGCTCCTGAAGCTGCGGCCGTAGGTCAGGCTATTCACTGCGCATCTGTTTACATCTACAGATCCATCCTCCGACTCGTCTTCATCCTCCTCCTCCTCTTCATCATCATCATCAGGCTCTTTCACATTTTCATTGACGGCGTCCACCATCATGTCAGACGTCTGCTCATAGTACTGGACCAACTCCCTCAGTTCATTAAGGCGCTTATGGACCTCCTTCAGCTTCCTGTTGGCGGATGAGACAAAATGATGAATGCAGCTTCAGTGGAAAACTTTATACTCACTCACAATTTGGACAAGTGCTACATTTCTGCTTCTTTTAACGCTTTATCTAAAGACGACGTCCCACTTTATTGTGGGGGATGATGAAGCAACAACAAACAACTGCAATGGCGTTTAAAGTAAAAAATGAGGTGATCCAATGTTTCAACCCTATCAACACTTTATGGACTGTGCACAAAATCAGAAAAAAAATATCTGGAAATGGAAAAAAACAAGAGGATAGTGCAAGGAAGAAACGTAGAAAATAAATCAGTATTTGATTTTTAACAAAGGAAATTATTAAATTATCGAATAAATACAGAATATGAAAAAAATCAAATAAAGGAAACTAATTTATAAAAGAATAAGATCGGAAATAAAATGGAAAATTAAGTACCTGATTACATTAAATTAATAATGTTGAAAATTATCATTAATTCATGTAAAATTAAACAGGTTGGGAAGGTTCTATTGTTTTTTTTTGGATGCAATATTTCACACATTAAAAGACCATGAAGCCAAGTATGGATTTCTATGTTCATTTCTAGAGCAGTGGCAGAGCGATAATTAAAGAAAAAAAAATCGTAAGAAAATATTTAAGTCGTTTTTTGTAAAAGTTGAAACCACAAAAATCCTAAAGTAACATCACATTGATGATGTTGATGGGTGAAAGTTTCCAGCCAGAACTGCATTTCAAAAGACACAAAAAAATGTAATTCAGCAGAGGAAAACTAAAAGTGGTCCACAGCGGATGGACAGCAGAAGGTTCACCTATGCTTCAAAACACTCTGCTGTTCATATCTGACCCTGAGCTCATAGCTGTGTGTGTGGGTGTGGGTGTGTTTGTACCTGAGCTTGTCTGAAGAACCGGAGCCATCCTGTTGTGTGAATAAAGGCTGAAAGGAAGTAGAGGCTGCATTGGAGCAGAGAGCTGATGTACAATCTGAGGATCCTCCTAAACTTGGACTGCACTGTGCTGACAAGCCCCGACCTGAAGGACGCCACAGGACATTCATCACCACTTCTTAAAAGGTTAAAGCTGCATTATGGTTGGAAAAAAATAAAAAAAAATAAAGGCTGAAAAAGAGCCATACATGAGTTGTTGTTCAGTGTCTGGTCTCGCAGTGAATGCAACTCTTGCAGAATCTTGTCCATTGTTTGCTTTTTGTCTTTAAGTTCTTGTAACTTGGTGAGTTTGGTGCTGGCGGCAGCTCCCTCGGTGTCCAGACCGGCATGCGGGCCGGAAGCGGAGTGAAGGAGCGGCCTGTGCTGAGGTGGACCGACAGCGTGGGGGGGGCAGGACCAGGACACTTCTCCGGAGAGGGACAGGCTCTGAGCCTGATGACGGTTATCTGGCACCGTTTTGGTCTGGTGGAAGAGAGCAGGTGTCTACTGTTAAATCTATTAGTTTTAATACTTACAGTGACAGCTACATTTATTAGCAACTCTAATAAAAATGTTTAACTCATTTTTTCCAGCAGCAAACCTCTCACACTGCACTTTAAGGCTTTTTGTGCATTTTTAATATGTATGTTATTTATTGTGGCCAGCACTAGATGAAATGTCGGCATGCTGTTTGAGGATTTTAAAGGAGGTACAGATATATCATGGCAGTTACCATGGTAACCTAGCCACAGATATAGTTTCTCCTGTACCTGAGAGTCGTGCAGCTGGTTGTGGAAACGCTGAATCAGCTCATTTAACTCTTCATTCAGTTCTGATGTGATGCTGAGGCCGGAAACACTGCCGGTGGTTTCTGTCACGACTGCAGACGAGAACAAATGTCAAAAGAGCAAAAGTATATAAAGTGTCTTTATGACAATATTTCTGGAAAAATTATTCCCAAAAATTAAACATGTAGCTCCAAAACAGAAACGTGTATGTATGAATATCTCAGTTTTATTCCTATAATGTATCTAAAAAAGGTGATTGTGAGGAAAGAAGAAATGGAACCAGATAGAACTAGTTTGAAAGCATGTGTAGCCGTCTCTGTGGGTTGGTACGTCACCTGTGTCTTCAATCACAGCGAGCGCCTGCTCTGCACTGTGCTGCATGGCCATTAGAGCTTCCTGTCGGCCCTGCAGCGCTCTGAGCTGCTCCTGCTGCTCCAGCATCTTCTTCAGCAGCTCATGCTGCTTACGCAGGTTCTCCAGCTCCTCCTTCTGGTCGGCACGCACACCCGCTGTCCTACCACCCTGAAAATTCACAATGCAATATTTTAAGCACCTAGGGTCAATGGTCCAGAGGAACAGAGGTGAAGGAGGATGTACAAACAGGTTAGGCAGAAAAATGGTTTGTTAGATTCCAGTAGATTAACTAATAATATTTAGTGTTGTAGTTTGCCCTGTTTTCCAAGGAATTTAAAGTTTAAAATATTAAGACATATCTCCCACAAATGTACTCACTACTATATTTGAAGCATCTGAAGACTGGACCTCTACGTTAAGGGAGGAGCTGTCAGCCAGTGACCCTGATCCGACCGCGGAGTCCAGCGTCCCGACGTCACAGTCACTCTCCTGGGCCTGGAGAAAAGTCACACAAACATTTATCAGAAATTTGTGCTATGAAAGGAACTATATGAGTTAAACTGCAGAACAGAATAAGTAATGGAATAACACATTTTTAAAACTAAAAAAAAAAACATCTGATCCGAAGCCCTGAAAAAATACATATGCAAGAAGTTAACTTTTACATATTCCATTTACAACATCAAAGGAGAAGGATTATATGTTTCCAGGCACATAGGCCCCTTTAGAACACAATCCAATAAATATCTTAATTTCTACTTTATAAAACTGCTATATATCTAATGACTTTTTTTCTTTTGCCTTGAAATTGGAAAACTCCTGCTCTTTCTAAACCTCTGCCTTCAGGACAACATGACTCCTTTATTTACTCTTTAAGAACATTTTAACCAGCATTACAGAGAAGTAACTCTTAGTCGTGCAGTTCCACCAGGTGTTTTGCTAATTACTCCTGGCTAGTCTGAAGGAACCGAGTGAGAACGTTGCAAGTGAGGGCTGAAGCTTTGAAAGTGCAGCTGTGAGGAGAAGCTGCATCTCAAAGGAAGGACTAGATCCCACAAGGCCTTTTGCACAGATGAATAGTTGGCAAGGATTTCTTAAACATACATGGAAGAAATACTCCAGGTATGTTTTTGGTGAGGGAACAACATTATAACATAATGTAAAGTTAAAAAAGTGTGATTTTACATAATACTGCCTCTTTAAAATCATATACCTTCCAGCCACCCAGCAACAGGTTTCTTTCTTTATGATTTCTAGGAATCGTTTACACAGGCCACATTCCTTTGAAGTAACTTAGCTAAAGACTTATAGCATTTAAAAAAAAAAACCACCAAAGATATGAATGAGAAAACTGGACACACTTACAAGCATTTTCTGGAGGAAGCGTAGATAGGACTTCTCCTGCTCCTTGAGGTGGTCGATGAGGTAAGAAAGACGCTCAACGTTGGCGGGAACGTCGTTTTTTTCCACCAGATCGTCCCTCATGGCGCTGGCCTTACTGATGTATTCCCGAATCTGAACCAGTTTGCTCACCACCTGAGAGCGCACAGAGGGGTGTACGGTGGAGGTTTGTGATGAAGAGAACAAAAACACACAAAAAGTATTAGGTGAGCATCTGTAGATATAGCTCTGGCTGGTACACACGAGGGCTCAGAGGGGGCTGGGCAAGAAACTCGCAGGGCGCCATTGGTGGCATATTTAGAAACTGTCCTATATATGGTCTGGTTTTAGCTGCACAACCTCTCCCTCACTTTCATCCTAGTTTTGGTTTTTTCCCCAAGCAGTCAAGAGAACCGCCACAGCCGTACAGAGACACGAAGACGCTTTCACCCTGCTTCAAAGTGTTTTTCACATTTTGTCGTATTCTGTTGTGATTTTATGTGACAAACCAACACAAAGTAGCAAATAACCAAAGTGAAAGTAAATTATGTGGCTCTCAATTTATATTTTTTTGCAAAGAAAAATTGAAGACTCTAGAATGAATGTTTTTGACTTTCTGCTCAAAATATGACTCAGTCCCACAGTTAGAGAACAGGATCCCACCTGATTGTCATTTAATCTCACTAACACAAAAAGAAGAGCGAGAAGGTGGGAGATCTGGGATGATCAGTTGACATGACAACAAGTCAATATGACCCCTCATATGTCAGGCATTTAAAGCTCTAGTAAGCTTGAGTTAGCTTTACAAAAAACAAAAAAAAACTGCCACACCTCACATTTGTTGTATTTGTGCTTATAATATTTTTCGAAAGCCATTAACAAAAAGCCACATTTTAATTTTACCTCCAGTTCATCATTACTTTTGTTTTGGTCCATCAAAATAAATAACATGCATTGAAGTTAGGACTGGACAATAAATCTGTAACAATATATATCACAATAGACATATGATGTGATCAATTTCAATAGATAATGTGTCTGATGCAATATTCAAAATGTAATTTACAGAATATTCACTGAACTCCGATCTAGAACCGCACAACATTCTGGCATTCTGACGAGGAAAGGCTTCAACTAACTCACTCAGTCTTTGGTTACCTAGCAACAACCTGCTGAATATTGTGTGCAGCAGCAGTTTTAGGTTTCAGTTTCAGAGGCATGGATGAAAACTGAAGGTACAACAGTAACTGTCATGCCACCAGTTTGGCATTACTTCAGATATTTAAAACAAAGAACCTAATCAATATCACTTATATTGATATCGACTGATATGAAACACTTACATCATGATAAGTTTTTCAGCCACATCATCCAGTGCTAATTCAAGTTTGTGGTAATAATTTGATAAAATGCTAGCTTTTCAATAATTTTGCAAGTTTTTCTATTTTTGATAGCATCAAACACTAGCTGACTGCCATACAGATGTCTCTAACCACAAAGCATTACCTGGCTGCTGTCTATTTTGGGAGTCGGCCTCCCATACTCTCCCTGCATCAGAAGTCCTCTCTCTGTCCCACAGCGACTCATCCTTGGCGACTCCTTGCGAAGACCTACTGGACTTAATGTTTCTCTCCGCCCTGCACTCTGCTTCTTGGTTTCCTTTGTGATAGCTGGGGTAGTTGGGGCAGAAGCTGAGGGATGGATCAGCTCTTTGCTCTTGTTAGTGTTGACATGCAGAGGCAGGTAGTTGAAAGGCTTCTTGTTCTCTCCGGCTAGCTGCCGCTGGTTGTTGGCGGCCGTGACGCGGCCCTGGGAGTCACTGCCGATGCTCCGCTGGTTGACCAAAAATCAGACCACAAAGATCATTATTTGGGCCCTTGGCCATGATTTTCGATTTCAAACTTCAAGCGACGTAGCTGAATAAACACTCATAAGTGATGCCTTTTTTGTGTCTTACAGTTTAAAAGAAAAAGAAATCACAAAACATCATTTAACAGGGAATGGTTTTCAGTAACAAAACATGAAGCTGTTATTTGATATCAGAGCATCATCTAGTATTCTGCTGATAAACTAAAAAAACCTTCTTATGACGCTAAAAGTCAAACTGATGCTATAACAGTAGAGTTGGTTAAAATGATCTTCTGACATTTTCCTGATTCAGTAGATCATGCATGAAAGGGTTTTAAAGCTGAACCAATCAACTGAAGGTAGATCTGTGACTGTGGGGAACTTCTACAGAATTTTAAGCACATTAATAGGCTATTTTTACACATCACGCAAATGCAAAAAAAATAAATAAATAAAAAGCAGAAAAAAATGTTGGACTTCAGAGAAAAACTAGAAATGATAACCAAAACCTGCCTTAGGTAGGCTTAGTTAGTAATGAGTGGTCTCCATGGAGACATCAACCTCCCAGGAAATCCCAACAGTTCTGTCTCCAACTTCAAATGTCTTTTTTTTTTCCTGGTTAACTAAACTATTTTTTAAACTTTCTTAAACTTTTGTCTCTTTTTTTTCTTGGTTTTTATTTTATATTTTTGAATAAGTTCTGTGGATATTTAATAAAAATGTAAAAAATCCACAAAAGCAGAAATATGTTGATTGACCTGTACAGACTGGTTGAGCTCTGCAGTCACATAACCAAAACTCCTGAGACACTGAAGAGTTTCATCCCATTAACAGTCAGACCCCTCAGCTATTTCCCTTATTAGATACTTCCTGTGGCTCAGGAACATCGAAGACATTGTTCAGTATTGTGATGTCTACCTCATCCAGATCTGTGAAATTGATCCTTTGGCGCAGCTTGTCCAGTTCAGCCTGGTCAGGAACAGACATTTGGGTCGTGTATTTGATGTGGGAAAAAGAATGAGGAGCGCGAGTTCTCCTGCGGCCGGCCCCTGGGGTGGATTCTGGTGAAATATCATTAGTCAGCCGGCTCTCCACTGCTGCAGAAAGCTTCTTCTTGTTCTTCTCTGTCGACCGGTTAGCTTTCTTTTGCTGAATCCCCCAGTTCTGCTCAAACACGACAGGAAATGTAAGAAATGTTTGTTAATAATAATAAAACAACTTTTCTGCAGAGACTAATGATGGGAAACACGCATTTATTGTAATGACAATCTCAATGAGGATCATAGATATTAAAACTGCAATGATGATGTTTACATTGAAAATGAATGGCAACAGCAAGCCTTTTATCTCGAGAGAATCTACAGGAGTGCAAACTTGTTCTCATTTTGGCCAAAACTGTCAAGTCTAAAGTAATCGCAGTCGAAGGATAAAAAAAAAAAAAAAAAAAAACGAAAACAAACAAAAAAATCATATTGAGTATTGTTTTTACCCGCTCAACAATAAAATAAATGTATAATATTTTAATTCAACAAATAGACCAGTCAGATTTTTTTTGTATGAAAGTGATGCATAAATCATTGTACATCTAAAACTTTGCAAATTAGCCTTAATAAAGAATGGTATACAGTTTGCACATTCTTATGGGCACTATTGTAAAAAACAATAAATTAAAATATATATATATATATATATATATATATATATATATATATATATATATATATATATATATATATATAAACAAAAGAAGAGAATTTTGAAAATGCTTGCTTGTGAAAATGTAATAAAAAAGCAGATTTGGGTGTGACAAAGTCTCCCTTTAATTAAAACTTACTGGACAGATCTATTTAATTTAAAGGAGAATATAAATTGGAAGGCTTTTTTTTTCTCAAATACCCAATATCAGATTTTGAATCCTTCAAACATTGACGGCTTCTTATTGATAGTTATTTATTATTGCAAGATTATACATTCAATTGGTTATTTTTGTTTTATTTAGGTTTATAAAGAGTGTTCTACATAGGAGCTAGATCAACAAACCATTGTATAATGTAGATAAAATTATGGGAAAATAACTGGCTCCATAGGTTTGTATGTTGTATTGCCAAAAACAATGTGTAAGTGGGACTTTGTGTCAGTCCTCACCATGTTGTTCAGTCTGTCTTCCAGACTGCCATTGGGTGCTGTCCAGGTCTGCAGCTCTTCTACACTGTCATCAAATGGAGCACCTCCGGTTGCCATGTCACCCACTTACAGCTTGCTGGAAAGAACAACAAACAGTGAGAGGGTCAATGACCAGAACACAAAAGAAGAAAATCCAGTTCCAAACCCCAAAATAAGAGCGCTGTTGCATAAACTGCTTCACTTCAATCATAATTTATAAGGAATGTTCATCAGTGTACATACTACCTCTGCTTTGTATATATTCACAACAGGCACAAATAAATCTTCTTCGAGAACAATTTAAAATTAGATTTGGATGTAATACTGATTATTACCACAAAAAGACTCCTCAAAACTGCTTACCGGTTTCAAATCAGTTAGCCAAAACTGAAAATATCATTCTTATTCTAAGCTGTAACACCTAACGTTAGAGGTTAACGCTGATATGAGTCCATACTTCTTACCGACAAACATTAACCTTCCATTGAGTAACTGTTCCGCAACTCAAAGAAAAAGAAAAAAAAAAGCCGTTATGGTTAATTGGTGACCAGTCGCTTAGCGTTAGCTGCAGCTGGGTTGTGCGTGGCGGTGACGGCCCGCTTGGACTGACCGTCCATTCACCGCGCGAGAGGCTAGCACGAGCTTCCAGTTAGGTCCTTCGTTACCAAGTAAAAAGTGAAACAACAACAGCCATTGTCGTAGCCACTCTTAGTTCACAATGGACTTCATGCTTGGTGAACCCCGCTAGCCAAACGTCTGTGACCTATTTCCGACCACCAGTCGCCATGGCAACAAACAATATGATATTTTTGTATTGTTTTCAATATTTTCACTTTCAGTGTTAGGCGCTTACCCTAAATCACTGCTAACAAGTTGCTAAAGTTGTATGTGTTAAGAATTTAGGTGGCTAATACCCATTAGCTTGATCCCAGCTTCGCACGACAACTTAAAATGTGTCCATAGTAAAGTATTTGATATAAAATAAAAATCTTGCGTAACGTTTAGAAACCTACTATCTTCTTAGTTAACTTGCACGGTTACCGTGTGTACACCTACAGAGGCTAACAAACGTTAACAAGGCATTCTGTGGCTGGCTTCAAACAAAGCTAGCTAAACATTTTTAAACCGGAAAATGATCTCACCGTTTAAAACAATGAAACAGACTCGCAATGACAAGTCTCGTGTACTCAAGTAAAGACAGTATATTTTCTTCTGCTAATCCACGAATCTGCAACTATTTTCCATGGCTCCCAACATCGCAGCAACCAACTATGGTACTAGCCTGATGTTACAACCTCCCAACAGCAGGTGGCAACGCAATGCATCAAGCAAAACGAGAGGATGTGGAAAGTTGTCACCGCCACGTTTTGAGTGGCATTTTGTTGAGCCAAACTTGCGACTATTTAGTCTGTTGTGACACTATGATGATGCATTTCTCTTTTGTTTCAAATTATATAGCAAATGAAATTTTTTTAATTTAATTTCATGTCTGAATAGAACTGAAGTTTGTTCTACATGTCTTTATTTGGTTTTACATTTTACATTTAGCATTAGACCATGAACTTCATGTGTTTATCAGTGACATGAAGAACAAACTATTAACACACTTATTGTGACACCATAGATTTAACATTGTCCAGTCTTCACTAATTTGTTCTCAAGAAGTAGAGTTGGCTCTTATAAATAAATTAAACCGCAACTATTTTTGTGTTACTGTTTATAATAATAATAATAATAATAATAATAATAATAATAATAATAATAAT
>VMRN01000063.1:1404657-1520640 GCA_010277015.1 Poeciliopsis turrubarensis
ATAATAATAATAATAATAATAATAATAATAATAATAATAATAATAATAATAACAATAAATTACATCAGACTTAAATAGTGCTTTATTTGTAAACTCAAGAGCGCTCAATATGAAATCAATCATTTTCATTCACGCACACATTTATATTTTGTGAAAGAAAAATATGTTCGAATTCATCTCCTGTTGTGAATCCAGTCCAGTTAGGTGGCGCTCGCTCACCTTATGTTCCTCTGCGAGGTCCTGATTACTGCAAAAGAGGAAAAAGGTTGTCGTTCGACATTCGTTTCAAGTTTAGCCCCGTGAACGGTTGTGGATCTAAAAACTGGACTGAAAAACACAAATCATCAAAGCTCAAGCATCTGAACTTGCGCTTTGTGGATATCGGAGCTCGAAAACAAGATCTAAATTTCGAAATGAGTGAGTTGCGTCATCGTGGTTCATTTAGCCTCTGAAGCTAACGTTAGCTAGCTTAAGCGTGAAAGCTAGCAGCATCTAAATAAGACTGTAAGCTTTTCAACTTTCGCTCGCTCACTCGTTTGGACCGTATAGTTGTAACCAGCACAGGAAGCGATGGGCTCTTCGAAAAAACACAAGGAAAAGAGCCGCGATAAGGACGCAGAGGATCGTCGTCGCGAACATAAGAAACATCGTCACAAGGAGAGAGAAAGAGATGTGTCAGACCGTGATAAAGACAGACGAAAGCGCTCCAGATCCAGAGAAAAGAGCAGGCGGGAGAGCCACAGCAAGACCGAAAGAGGCGCCGGGGAGCCCCGAGTGAAGAGGGAGAAGGTGGACCCTGGTTATGAGGAGAGCGGCGCGGAGATCCAGCCACAGAGCAACAGCGGAGATGCCTCCCTCAGCATCGAGGAAACAAACAAACTGCGCGCTAAGCTGGGCCTGAAACCCCTGGAGCTGAACGAGGGCAAGAAGGAGCTGGGGACCAAAGAGGCGCCGATGGTGGCGGAGACCATCAACCCCGTTCTGATCCGAAAGGAGAAGGAGATGCGAGAGAAGCTCGCCGCAATGAAAGAAAAGCGCCTGCTCAATCAAAAACTGGGTAAAGTCAAAGCGATCGGCGACGATGACTGGCTGGACGACACGGCCGGTTGGGTGGAGAGAAGCAGGAAGCTGGCCAAAGAGAAGGAGATGGCAGAGAAGAGAGCCAAGCTCCTGGAAGAGATGGATGAAGAGTTTGGAGTCAGCAGCCTGGTGGAGGAGGAGTTTGTCCAAAGCAAGCGGGACTCTTATTCATCACAAGATCTGAAGGGTCTCAAAGTGCAGCACAAGGTGGACTCCTTCACCGAGGGCCAGACCGTTGTCCTGACCCTGCAGGACAAAGGTGTGCTGGAAGAGGAGGAAGATGTGCTGGTAAACGTGGGACTGGTGGACAAGGAGAAAGCTGAAAAGAATGTGGAGCTGAAGAAGAAGAAACCCGACTATAAGCCCTATGAGGAAGAGGAGAGTGTGGATGACATGGTCACCTTCAAGCAGCACACTGTGCTCTCAAAGTACGACGAAGAAATCGAGGGCGAGAAGAAAAAGAGCTTCCGGTTGGGCAGCTGGGGCTTCGCGGATGGGGAGCGAGAGCGCGAGCTTCAGGCGATGAAAGAAACGCTGCGGAATCAGGCTCAGTCCCTGGAGATGCCCGCTCTCACCATCGCCTCCGAGTACTACACGCCTCAGGAGATGGTCGGCTTCAAAAAGACGAAGCGCAAAGTGAAAAAGATCAGGAAGAAAGAGAAGGTGACGATCGCAGACGAACTTCTGGACGACACCCGCACCTCCGACTTCGGCTCCAGGGCGCGAGGCAGAGGCCGCAAACAGGCGGAGGAGGAGCAACAGGAGAGCGAAGAGAAAGTTAAAGATGGCGGCAACTGGCCGCACGAACTGCCCAAAATGTCAGACGACATCAGGACAGCAGAGATGGACATAAGCGACGAAGATGATTACGTTCCTCCTGAGCCGGCTGTGATTGAGGAGGACGAGGCGGAGCAGGAGCTCCAGAAGCAGCTGGAGAAGCAGAGGAAGCTGAGGCAGAAGCAGCTCCTCAAAGACTCTGGGGAGAAGGTGGCGGCGCAGATCAAAGTCCTGGCTAAAAGCGACGACGACCACGATCCCGAGAAGAAGAACAACATCGTCTTCAACGCCACCTCGGAGTTCTGCCGAACTCTGGGGGACATTCCGACGTACGGACTGTCTGGAAACCGGGAGGACCAGGAGGACATCATGGACTTTGAGCACGAAGAAGAGAAAGATGACGGCAGAGGTTCGGATTCCGAAATTGACGAGAACATCGGATGGAGCACCGTTAACTTGGACGAAGAGCAGCAACAGGCGGACTTCTCCACGGCCTCGGCCACCATTCTGGACGAGGAGCCCATCGTTAACTCCGGACTCGCGGCTGCATTGAAGCTGTGCACCAACAAAGGCCTGCTGGACACCCAGATGCAGAAGGTGGCCCGCGTCAAGGCACCGAAGGCGGCCCTGCCCAACGACAACTACTGCATCGAGGACAAGATGGGCTTCGACGACAAATACAGCCGCAGAGAAGAGTACAGAGGCTTCACGCAGGAATTCAAGGAGAAGGACAGCTACAAGCCCGACGTCAAGATCGAGTACGTGGATGAGTCCGGGCGGAAGCTCACGCCGAAGGAAGCTTTCAGACAGCTGTCGCACCGATTCCACGGCAAAGGTTCTGGAAAGATGAAGACCGAGAAGAGGATGAAAAAGCTGGAGGAAGAGGCGCTGCTGAAGAAGATGAGCAGCAGCGATACTCCTCTCGGGACGGTGGCTTTGCTCCAGGAGAAGCAGAAATCTCAGAAAACCCCATACATAGTGCTTAGTGGAAGCGGGAAGAGCATGAATGCAAACAACATCACTAAATAACTTCCTGTTCTGATGTGTAGCATAGAAACACACAGATATGCGCAGAGATCTAGATAATCCCTTGATTTATTTTTTTTTTGATTTTTTTTTTTTTTTTTGATTTTGTCTTCGCTGGTGAAAAAAAAAATCTGATGATAAAAATGTTGAATAAAATCAGTGCAACTATAAGACAGTTTTATTTGTGTTGTGAATATTTTCAGTTGCAAAATACAGTCAGTGTCATGATTTTGAACTTGGATATAGAAAAGAGAAAGATGCATCCAAAATCCTGAACATGTTTTGAAATAAAGATTGGTGAAATTATAAAGCTCTTCTCAGTGGTTTTAACTTTGATTAAAAATAAAAGGGTTAAATTCACTTTATGGAGCTTATCTTACGTGTAACTGGATAAAATATGAAGACTGTTAATACTGTTGTATTGAACAGCTCAGTTGACATAAAACCACAATGAATTTCTGAACTTTTTGGTTCTATATTAAATAATACTTTAGCTGTTTTTCATTTAACTATGGAGATGTTTGACTCTGTTATGCATCGACATGATTGAAATACTTTTGAAAATGTTTAGATTTGCTCCTAAATGACTACAAATATGATTTAGCCTGGGATAGTCAACAAAAAATGAACAAAACTGTTTTCCCATTTGTTTTAAAATATTACCTTTTTAAAAAAGAATGGAATGAAATAGAATGTTTTACCCAGTTGATTTAAAAGCAAAGGCAATATCAAAGATATTTTAAATTTAAAATATTACATAATAAAAACAATTAATTAATGACATCAGAGAATATATTAGGTTGAAAGTATTAAATTAGATAAATAGAAAACCATGTATATTTTGGTGCATTTAATTTTTAATAAACGATTTTATTTTAGTACTTTTTGAAAACCTTTTTTAATAAAAACACTATATTTAATTAATGCATTTGCTGCATTTGCAATGCCGCTTATTTTTTAGCAACATATCACTGCAGTTTGATATGTCAGCCCTTTTCTTTTTTTATAGCTAGTCTTCAGCGGAACTAATAGAACGATTCAAGAGGTTGGCCGGACACCGTTCCGATGCACAACGCGTTGCTAAGTATTTAGCATAGCTAACGCTTCTGCTCCTTCGTCCTGTCTTCTTGCAAGAGATGCTCGCGGACAGGTAAGGGACCCAGAGATGGTTGACCTAGTTCTGAAAATGGGATCAAAACCTGGAGTGAAGCTCCTCAGTTCGTAGAGTTAGCTTCTCGGGCGCGCGAGGCTTAAACTCGTTTTCATCTGGTTTAGCTTGCTGTGAGCTTAAAAGCAGCCAGAGTTTAAGTAGCTTTGAAGTGAAGAGCTCTGGCGCCTGTTTCACTTGTAACTTATCCCCCCGGTATCTATGCAGTGATCATTTGGTCCTGGAATGTCGGTACGTATTCTGTTGTGGGAACTGAGTGGGTTTCAGGTCGTCAGTCTGTTGCAGGGCAACACAAAAACAAACAGGACAAACAACCATGCACACACACACTCACACCGAGGGAGAATTTGGAAAGACCAATTAACCTAACAGTTATGTTTTTGGACTGTGGGAGGAAGCCGGAGTACCCGGAGAGAACCCACGCATGCACAGGGGGAACACGCAAATAGACCGTGGGCCAAAATCAAGTGCAACAACAGCAAAGGAACAAACAGACACAGCTATAGTCTTATACTAAAAACAAAATTACTGTAGAGTAATATCAAATATACAAGGTAAGAACTACACACTAAAACAGCAGCAGCTGAAGAGTATTCAAAATGTAAATTTGTGCATATTTGTGAAGAGGCAGTAAAATGATGCAAGCTTTTCAGAATTTAGTGTGAAGATCAAATCTAAAAACTGTAGCATATGTTTGTATTCACTCCCCTTTTTATTTAATACTTTTCAATGAAAGCCAGTGTGACTAATTTCTTTGTAAACGATGGCTCTTCCACTTGGCCCAATCTTATTTCACATTATAGATATTAGTGTATTGCAGGACAAATATGAGTTTTTTTGGTTTCTGCTGTAGTTTTTCAATTTGATTCTGATCTCCCTCATCAGAGCTTTAGTGTTGAATCTCCCAGTTAAATAAAAATATCTGAACTCTCTGTGCCATTCTGTTCAATGGCACAGAACTGGCCTGGATTGTGTGTGCATCTCATTTATAAAACAAACAAAAACAATGATGATAATGTTCTGCAGTTATTTGTACATATTTAATATGTATTGTCACACTCCAGGATTTAAACTCGCTGAGTGAAATCACAAGTAGTTGTGATGTCGGAGCCCAAACCCCCCACTCCTACTACCCCGACCCCTGGAGACACGTACAAGGGATGGCTCTTCAAATGGACTAATTACATAAAAGGTTACCAGAGACGATGGTTTGTTCTCAGCAATGGATTACTGTCTTACTACAGGTGAGCAGTACAGATTTAAATGTACAATAATGCATAACACCTGTAAAACGGGGGGAAAATATTCAGGTTGTTTTATCTGCTAATGTACATGGAACCTCAAAAATAGGAAGTGGTTTTATTATATGTTGGTATCAAACAACATTTTACTTTCAAGTATTTTGTTTATATAAATAAAGTTGATTCAAAATCTAGTATATAGATTCATTTCCAGTGAAAATCTGTCTTTTTTAAAACTTCTTATAAAAGGTTGGTTATATAATGGCAAATATTTATTGTAGTCCTTAACATTTTCCATTGGAAAATAATTATACAGCTAATAATTTTATCTTAATGAAAAATAAAAAGTTTCTGTAAGCATCTATATTTGAACAAAATTTGAATCATTTTTAACTGCATTTGGGGGCCGCATAAAATCAATCCAAGGGCCACAAGTGGCCCACATACTGCAATTTGGACATATATGTATGTATGTATGTATGTATATAAATGTATGTATATAATAAAGTTGAGTGGAAGAAAACTTTCGTGGACACAAACATTCATATGGGAATATTTTATTGAAATGTACTTGTATAAAAACAGGTACATTAAGATTATATTCAAACAAAACTTGCGCTGTTGTTTTAAGAGGAACAACCGCAAAAAACTGTTTTAAACTGCATCACCTTTTTTTTATATTATTATTTTTTTCCCCCCTTATTTTTGTGTACACACACATTCATGTTGCAGAAATGTTGTGTGTCTGAACCTGGATGCTTTTGACTCTCCACCGTCGCGCTGTCTCCAGGTGTCAGGCGGAGATGGGTCACACCTGCAGAGGCACCATTAACCTGGCCACCGCCAACATCGCCGTGGAGGACTCCTGCAATTTCGTCATTTCCAACGGGGGAGCGCAGACGTATCACCTGAAGGCCAGCTCCGAAATCGAGCGCCAGCGATGGATCACTGCGCTGGAACTCGCTAAGGCCAAAGCCGTGCGCATGCAGGACGAATCTGGTGAGACACAGGCCCAATAAAGACAGGCGTCACAATCGCTCTCATTGTGGTCAGAGACGATATGCTGCTTGTGTTTTGTCATCAGACGACTCTGCTGATGAGTTCCCTGGAGCGCCCCCTGCCTCCACTCAGGCAGCGGGATCTCATACGTCAGAAGTCCAGTCCACGCTGCGCACCCTGGGCAGCAAGGTGGAGGACCTCACCACCTGCAACGATCTGATTGTTAAACATGGCTCTGCTCTCCAAAGGTTAGCGTCTGCTACAGAGTCTTCAGGAGAAACAAAGCTGCAAATGATTTGTTAGCGTTCTTGCTTTATTTATTATTTTTTTTACTGCTATCGCAATACATTAGGTCTTTATCAGAGCTGGAGGGGCTGCAGGCTGGAACGGACATGGGGGAAAAGATCCGACAGGTCACAGAAAGGGCCACGCTTTTCCGAATCACCTCCAACGCCATGATCAATGTAAGGTTGAGTCTGCTTAGAGCTACTGAGGCTGCTGCTGAGGTTTTCTTCCTGACATGACAGGGTTTCTTTCCTGAAGGCCTGTAGAGACTTCCTGTCCATCGCCCAGAGCCACAGTAAGCGCTGGCAGAAGGCCTTACAGACCGAGAGGGAGCAGAGGATTCGCCTGGAGGAGACGCTGGAGCAACTAGCCAAACAGCACAACCACCTGGAGAGAGCGTTCAGAGGCGCCACCGTTCTGCCACCTTCCCTGAGCAATCCCAACTTAAGCATTAAAAGTAAGGCACTCCTTTTGGACTTCTGTCTTCTTAGTCTGTTAGCAGAGATCCC
This sequence comes from Poeciliopsis turrubarensis, assembly GCA_010277015.1. NCBI lineage: Eukaryota > Metazoa > Chordata > Actinopteri > Cyprinodontiformes > Poeciliidae > Poeciliopsis > Poeciliopsis turrubarensis. The sequence continues at coordinate 1,411,743 of VMRN01000063.1, forward strand.
ACACAGTCTGAGTGGCTGGAAACTAAAGGTGCAGCACAAGTTCATTTTATAGAGATTCATAATTCCTAGTGCTGGGAAATCAAAATGGATTCAAAATGCACAAAAACTGATTTTGAAATGCATTTCAGTTCTTATTTAAGAAAAAGCATGGCAGCTAAGCTACCCTAATCATGGTCATTTAAGTTACAGAATTTTATGCACAAGAATATTTTTGTTATCTTATAGAGTTGTCTATTTGTTTACACTCTTTCCCTGTTGTCAGTCATAATTTAAACAAACTCTCTAGACCATTTTGAATTGACAAATCCGAACTCGGACAAGTGCACATTAATTTCAAAACCAGACTGCACCTGTTGTTCCTGAAGTGGGTCAGGTGGCAATGGCTTACCACATGTGTGACCACTCCCTCCCTTCCTTCTCTGTTCGGTACCATTTCCTGTTCAGATGTGGTTACACAGGAAATGGTTCTGAAGAAAGCTGAAATTTGTCAAACATATTCATTCCAGGTTGGTTTTACTCCATGTTTCCATATAAAATAGTTCTGAGTGATTTATATGACTTTACCTTATCGATTGTCATTGTGAGTAGATGACTTCCTTTGGTCAGGTAACATTTGACCTACTGGCTACAACTACTCAATGATTTGTTAAACATTTTAGATGTTAAGATAAAAGTTGAGTTATTCCCTTCACCACATTAACCTGGTTAAAATACATCGATGTGTTTGTGTTGTCAATTATGACCCATATGGATAATAAACCCCAAGTACAGTTTTCCACTCAATCGGCCAGAAAAATGAAAAGATTGATCTGAGAAGTTTTGTTTTTAATGTAAAATATTTTGGAAGTATATTTGGAACTGTCCACTCATTCTGTTGTGTTTTTATTGTCCATCATGTTTGAAGGCAGTGTTTCAGGAAAGGGCGATGCCAGTGATGAAGACGATGACAATGAGTTCTTTGATGCAATGGAAGACCCAACAGGATTTATTACTGTTCCTGCTGACCCCAAGTACCACAGGTTGATCCTCTTTTTCTGTTTTTCTAAACATGCTGTTCTGCGTAACTCACTCCGGCGATGCGTCATGTCTTCTCTCATCTCTATTCTCCAGGAGATCTGGCAGCAATATCAGCGGGATAAGCAACGAGACGGGAATGGACGACCAGTCGGTAACGTTCCCGTTTTTATCTCCTCATCTGCATTGACTTGATGAGCCAAACTTACACTAATCTTCCAAATGTTTCCCCCTTTTTTTTGTCCTTCCTCGATCAGTGTGATGAACTGTCCTTGGCGTCCAATTCTGAGTCTTCGCCGCCTCTTGAGCTGGAGCCGGTCAGACAAAGACGGACTCGTATTCCCGACAAACCCAACTATTACCTTAATTTGTGGAGCATCATGAAGAATTGTATCGGAAAGGAGCTCTCAAAGATACCGATGCCGGTAAGAAATCAATCCGTCACCTGAAATCTTGGATCTATTTTTACCTAAATGAAGTATAACAAAGCTTTGTCCTTGTTGTCTTGCGTTTCCAGGTGAACTTCAACGAGCCGCTGTCGATGCTTCAGCGTCTGTCTGAAGACCTGGAGTACTACGAGCTCCTAGACAAAGCCGCAAAGTGTCAGAGCTCTTTAGAGCAGATGTGCTACGTGGCGGCTTTCACCGTCTCGTCCTACTCTACCACGGTCCACCGCACAGGAAAGCCCTTCAACCCCTTACTGGGGGAAACATTTGAGCTGGACCGGATTCGAGAGTCCGGTTACCGCTCGCTCTGTGAACAGGTCTGCAAAAAATATATAAACACATCTGAGCTCTTTGCTTGGATTAAGCCGGTTATTGCTTTCAGCTATGAATGAATGATTAAATGTCTTCCTGCTGGCCCCGACCCCTCAGGTAAGCCACCACCCACCAGCTGCAGCCCACCACGCCTTCTCCGAAAAGGGCTGGACCCTCAGACAGGAAATCACACTGGCCAGCAAGTTCCGGGGAAAATACCTTTCCATTATGCCTCTGGGTAAGTTTTCAGCTGTTTGTGTAGTTGTGGCTGAAAGTAAAACTAACCCCTACATCAACTATTTATTTTTATAACTGATAAACTGTCGAAGTATATAATTAGGATTCTACCTTCATGTTTCTGTGCGGGTTTTGACATTTTTGTGCATTTCTTTTAGTTTGGCATTATTTTGTAAAACTGAGTGGGGAGTATCGAGTATTACCATGGTGACAAGCAAGCATTGATAGATATTTTTAAAGTGGTAGTATGTGACTTTTACCAAAGATTTTATGTATTTTTTTTTTACATTATTGTTAAAACTGTCGTTATGTTATGACAAAAAGGTGATTGGCAGCGCTAAAACGTTCCTCCTGGCTGTTCTTGTTTTTTATTATTACGGTATTATTTATTTATTTTCGAGTAGAATAAATGTCTGTTCTTGTTATCTGTAACCAGGCTCCATCCAGTGTATGTTTGATAAAAGCAACAATCACTACTCCTGGAAAAAAGTTACGACGACCGTTCACAACATCATCGTTGGGAAACTGTGGATTGATCAGGTAGCGGTGGTGGTTGTATGAAAAGAATGTTTTGTGTAGAAACCCTCAGTGGTTTTTGTATTTGACTCGACTTCCTCCGTCAGTCAGGAGAGATCGATGTGGTGAACCACAAGACGGGAGATCGCTGCCATCTCAAGTTCGCTCCTTACAGCTACTTTTCGAGAGATGTACCCCGGAAGGTGAGCCAGCGTTCTGGTCAAGGACCACACTCCTTTGCCGGAATCACTCCTTTCTGTTCTGCTGGCTTCAGATTGGAAAACCGCATGTTAAGGTTTTTGTAGACATCTTTTCCAGAGGTTCTAGGTGGAAGATGTACTCAGATACGTTTAATATTTCAGAACCTGGAGCAGGATTTTGGTCATCTTTTTGTCCTGAATCCTTGTTCGACATTGAAAAAAAAAATTCCTTCAAATGAAAAAGTTTTTCAGTTTTTTGAGGTTTAAAATGTTTTTCTTCATTGTTTCACTGACTCTGGTATTTGCATGATATTCAATGAGGATGTGTGCCAAACTCTGGATTTATTTATTCAAGTATTAAGTTCTTTTTCTAACTTCGCTCGGTGTTTCACTATGGGAATCGCCTCAGCGTGACCCAACTACGGAAGCTCCAATGACATCACGTCTGTCCATGACAGACAGGTTGAGCCGTGACCGTGGCTCCACCCACTATCCAATATCACGGCCAACCTATCCCTCTCAACTCATTCTCGCTTTCTTCCCGTGTGAAGAACTACAGCAAAGCTCCCTCAGCACATTCAGGCTAGCTTGGCTCTGCTTAACGGTTCGTAGGTGTTCCGTAAGGAAGACGCCGCTGAACGCAGTACCAGGACAGTCCTGGACGGTGCTGGGTAGGTGCTTCGAAAGAAGCATTTTGTACGTTATACAGACGTTTGAAGCAGCTATCGCGTAAAGGCGGGCTGCTTTTATAGCTGCTCGGTTTTAATTAACAGAGTAACTAACGTTTGTGTTGGCTAAGCTAACGCGTAAAGGCGAGCTTGGTTGCTGCATAGCGGTACATCGCTAGCATTGGTAAAGTTCAGCTAACGTGTCGCGGCGAGCGGACTTTCTCTAAAGCCTTATAGCTAACGTGTTAAGACGAGCTATAATAAGCTTTCAGTATGGCTACGGCTCCGACCCCCACCAAAGGGTCGAAACCGGCGGTTAAAGATGCTGTATCCCGCCCGTGCCCTGCGTCATGCGGGGCCGTCATTTCGGGCAGGGATCCACACCCTATGTGCATCGCTTGTATGGGCGCTAAACACGCTCAGGCATCGCTGGCTGACCCTCACGGGTGCCAGCACTGTTCATCGATGCCAGAAAAAATCTTGGAAAGGCGGCTTAGGGTAGCCGTTGCTAACAGCCAGGACCCGTGCCTCTCATCACCTTCAGCTGTTGCGGCAGGTGAAACCCATCAACCGCAAGCCTCAAAAAAGAGCTGGGCGGACATGATGGAGGAAGAGTCCTCTCCCATGCCCCCTCTGTTTGAGGGTCTCATGGGGAGCGGGGATCTCGAAACGGGCTTGGAGGATACTGAGGGTGACGTAAACTCTGACCTCCTTGATCTGGAGGACATGGAGGAAGAGGAAGACGACGTCTTCCCGGCTCACCTGTCCAGGCCGCCCAGCGGAGCGGAAATCGCCTCCCCTGGGGACAGTGACCTGTATGATGTGTGCAGACGGGCTGCTTTAAAGCTGAACATCCCCTGGCCAGCAGCCCAGGATGCAGGCGGTACAGAACGCGACCTGTATGATGGGAAAAGACTGGCACCGGTCTTGCCATCAGCAAAACAGCTCTTACCAGCTGTTCCAGCTTGCATGAGAGAAATGAGCCGCTTCTGGAGTAGTCCATTTAAGAGCAAGCTCCCCACTAAGGGCTTCTCTAAGCTGGAGATACAGGGCATGGGTGAGTTGGGGCTGACCGAACCCCCAACAGTGGAGCCTTCAGTGGCTTACCATCTTCACCCTAACCGCAGATCTGTGTCAGCATCTTCAAGCATCTCGCTTCCAGGTAAAATAGATCGCCTCACTGCATCTATTTACCAGCGAATGTACAAATACGCAGGGCAATCAGTGTGCTCGCTTAATGCGGTCACACTATTGTCAGCCTATCAGGGTGAAATCTTGGAGGAGATGGGTCGTCAGCTGGACTCGGGGACACCAAACCCCACCCTTTGGGATGAGATATGCGTGGTGAACGATCTTGTCCTACGCTCCTCCAGAGGTGCCGTCCAAGGTTGTGGTCGTGTCATGGGACTGGCAGTCTCAGGGGAGAGGGCCTTATGGCTAAACCTGTCAGGCCTAAGTGACGCCCAAAAGGCGGAAATTATGGATTCGACCTATGACCCATCGAAAGGTCTATTTGGCCCCTCCCTGGAGAAAATGAGAGAAATAAGTACTCTCAGAAAACAGGAGGGAGAGGCTTTGAACCTCTGTTTGCCTCGTAAACCTAGTCAAACTCCCCCACCAGGACCAAGACCTGGCTTTGCAGCTGCTGCAGTGAGAGGACGGCAGGGTGGATCTAAGGCTCCAAGAAGGCCTGCCACACAACCTCCCCAGCAAAATAAATCTGAGAACCCAAAGCCATGGGGTAAGCAGTCGTTTGCAGCGGCCGCTGCAAAGAATCGTCCCTCTTACCCCGGGGAGGGGAAAAAGAAACGGGCCACCTAGCCCTGGTCTTTTTTCCAGGTCTTCTTCGTCAGAAGAGCGGGTTTTCGGACAGCAGAGCAGGCCTTTCTGTCCAGTGTTCAAATTCTCCTGTGGTTCCCAGTTCATCAGGAGTCCTTTTAAATTCTCCCCCTCATGTTCAGAGGGAGGAAATTTTGAGACAGACAACACAGTGCTTTCTAGCACTTCAAAACTGTCACGTAACACCTCACAGCACTCTGTCAGTGTCACCAAGCACTCACCAGTGCCCCCTCACACATCTTTCGGTTCTGGGGGAATCAAGGGAAATAAAAGAAGCTTTTCTGCAACCAGGCACGTTGCCAAGGGCAGAAAGCCCCCCACAAAAAAAGAGGAAAATTGCAAAAATAAATCCGTGTCATCTCCCTCTGTACCCAACAGAGGGTGCTGGCGCTCTCTGCATGAGAGCAGAGCCCAGCAATGCAGACGGGATGACGTCATCCAACATGGCGGGCCGCCTCTCTGCTCAAGCAGGGGAGTGGCGCACATGCGCAGTCTCCCCATGGGTTTTGACCACAATTTCCAGGGGGTACAGACTGCAGTTCGCTGTGAGACCTCCGAAATTCAACGGAGTGCTCGCTTCAGTGGCCAACGGGGATTCGGCACACGTCCTGAAGGACGAGATTGCATCCCTGTTAGCCAAACAAGCGATCAGAGTAGTGCCGGAAGAAGAGGTTCATCAAGGCTTCTACTCACGCTATTTTCTCATTCCAAAGAAAGACGGCGTGTCATTACGGCCCATACTGGACCTGCGTGTGTTAAACAAACACTTACGCAGGTATACATTCAGAATGTTAACACACAAGACGCTATGTCGCTCCATTCGGCCAGAGGATTGGTTTGTAACCATAGACCTCGCCGATGCATATTTCCACATATCCATTTACCCCCCACACAGAAAGTTTCTCAGGTTTGCTTATCAGGGCACAGCCTACGAGTATCAAACTGTCCCGTTCGGGCTGTCATTAGCCCCGAGGGTGTTCAGCAGGTGTGTGGAGGCGGCGCTGTCTCCACTGAGGTCCAGCGGCATCAGAATCTTTTCGTACATAGACGATTACCTCATCTGCTCTCGATCGAGAGATCAGGCAGTCAGCGACTCTCAGGTGGTGTTAACCCACCTCATCAACCTGGGGTTCAGGATAAACCAGACGAAGAGTCGTTTAATTCCCGTGCAATGCACGGAGTATTTGGGTCTCAGAATAAACTCCCTCTCCTACCGTGTTACGTTATCGGAGGGGAGGACCCTGTCATTCGCTCAGTGCATGGCGCATTTCAGGCTGGGGAAAGTCGTTCCATTCAAACTTTGCCTTCGGCTCCTCGGCCTCATGGCGTCAGTGATTTCCGTTGTCCATCTGGGACTGCTACGGATGAGGGATTTTCAGCGGTGGGTCGCTTCACTACATCTATGTCCCCGCCGACATCTGTTCCGCAGGGTGAGAATAACACCCGCATGTGTGGCGGCTCTCCGACCATGGGGGGACCCAGCGGTCTTCACGGGGGGTGTGCCCCTGGGTGCGGTGTCATCCAGGGTTACCCTGACCACGGATGCGTCTATGACGGGCTGGGGTGCAACTATGATGGGCAGAGCTGTGAACGGTGTATGGTCGGTGAAAATGGCACGGCTCCACATCAACATGTTGGAACTACATGCCGTATTTCTCGCTTTGAAGCATTTCATGCCTTTGATGGTTGGTCGCCACGTCTTGGTAAAGACGGACAACTCCACAGTGGTGGCGTACATCAACCGTCAGGGCGGGACCCGATCCATTCAGCTCCACAGATTGGCCAGGGAAATAATTATGTGGAGCAGCACCAAATTTCTATCGGTTCGGGCAACACATGTACCAGGAATTCTGAACAGAGGGGCCGATCTGTTATCCAGAGGCAACCCCCTTTACGGGGAGTGGAAACTGCAACCTCAAGTGGTGGAGCAGATCTGGCAGAAATACGGACGGGCTGCCGTAGATCTCTTCGCCTCATGGGAAAACGCTCATTGCCCACTGTTTTTCTCCCTGTCGGACCAAGACGCGCCACTGGGCGTGGACGCGCTGGCTCACTCATGGCCGGATGTGTTGCTCTATGCGTTCCCGCCTCTGAGTCTGATATCTCCAACTCTGGTCAGAGTGAGGGAACAGGGCCTGTCCTTGATTCTGGTGGCCCCATGGTGGCCATCGAAGCCCTGGGTGGCAGAAATAATTCAAGTTCTGTCAGCACAACCATGGCCCCTCCCCATTCGCAGGGACCTTCTGTCTCAAGCTCAAGGGGAGATTTATCATCCACATCCAGATCGTCTGGCGCTCTGGGCCTGGCCTGTGAAAGGTGGAACCTGAATGCAACAGGTCTCCCTCCAGAGGTCATCGACACCATCCAGAATTCAAGGGCTCCGTCAACTCGCTCACTTTACAGTGGTAAATGGCGAGTTTTTGAGGAGTGGTGTGTGGAGAGACAGGCTATTCCTTTTCAGTGTTCAGTGGTGGAGGTTCTCTGTTTTCTACAGAGCTTGTTGGAAAAGGGCAAGGCCTTTTCAACTATTAAGGTTTATTTGGCTGCAATCTCAGCTTGTCATGTGGGATTTGGTGATAAACCTGTGGGGCAGCACTCCTTGGTGTGCCGTTTCATGAGAGGGGCACGACGAAAACTGCCCACCTCTAGGCGTTTCGTGCCGTTATGGGACCTCACTCTGGTACTGGAGGCCCTTTGCCATCATCCCTTTGAGCCTTTGGAGGGTATTGGTATGAAATTTCTTACATTGAAAACTGCATTGCTCTTAGCTTTAACTACTGCTAAAAGAGTGGGTGAGTTACACGCACTGTCTGTCAGTCCTACTTGTCTACAGTGGGCACCGGGGCTCTCCAAAGTGTGCTTGAGACCCAATCCTGCTTTTGTGCCCAAGGTGATGGAAACATCATACCGGTGTTCAATAGTGGAACTGCTGGCATTCCATCCGCCTCCTTTTTCTTCAGCAGAAGAGAAGAGGCTTAATTGCTTGTGTCCCGTGAGGACTTTGAAGGCTTATGTTGACAGGACAGCTGGCTTTAGAAGAGCTGATCACCTTTTTGTGTCTTGGGCCACTTCTCATAAGGGCAAACCTATCTCTCGCCAAAGGTTAGCGCACTGGATTGTGGAGACTATATCTCTGGCATATAGATGCTCTGGGTCAGAACCCCCTGAAGGGCTGAGGGCCCATTCCACCAGGAGCATGGCCACCTCTTGGGCTTTGTTCCACGGTGTGTCTGTTCAGGACATCTGTGCTGCAGCCAGTTGGGCTACACCGCACACGTTTGTGAGGTTTTACAGACTGGATGTGGCCCAGTCATCATTGGCGCACATGGTACTTGGGGTGGGCTCATCAGGCTCCACCTGAGTCCTGGATTGTATGAGTTGTTGCCAAGCACTGCTTCGGGGTCAGCATGCAATTCGGGAGTTGGCCATATCTCCCATAGTGAAACACCGAGCGAAGTTAGAAAAAGAACGTTGGGTTACTTAACGTAATCCCTGGTTCTTTGATAACAGAGTGAGGTGTTTCACCAACACATCCCTTCTTGCATGGGCACGGAAAGAAACCTGCTTAGAATGAGTTGAGAGGGATAGGTTGGCCGTGATATTGGATAGTGGGTGGAGCCACGGTCACGGCTCAACCTGTCTGTCATGGACAGACGTGATGTCATTGGAGCTTCCGTAGTTGGGTCACGCTGAGGCGATTCCCATAGTGAAACACCTCACTCTGTTATCAAAGAACCAGGGATTACGTTAAGTAACCCAACGATATATATACCAAACCATGGTCACAGAATCCAGATCTTATGAGCCCAGCAGTAGCGTTAAAGACTGTGTGTTGTCAGCTTCCTGTTGTAAATAGGATGTCGCTGGTGTTTGAAATCGCTTTACTGCCACGATGAAATGTGGGTGTTTTTCTCTCTCAGGTAACAGGAGTTGTGACGGATAAGGACCGGAAGGCTCATTATGTTCTTTCAGGAACATGGGATGAGAAGATGGAGTTTTCCAGGATCATGCAAAGCAGCAAAGGCGAGAATGGCACTGAGGGCAAACAGAGGACTGTTTACCAAACCCTCAAACCCAAAGAAATCTGGAGAAAGAACCCTTTACCGTAATTTTTTTCATTGTATCTAATCCTTCTAATATTTAGAGCATACGTGAAAATTCACGAGGTTCCATAGTGACGCTTCGTGCTTCAGATCTTGTCTGATGATGCTCTTACAGGGAAGGAGCAGAGAACATGTACTACTTCTCCTCTCTTGCGTTGACCCTGAACGAACCCGAGGAGGGCGTGGCGCCGACGGACAGCCGGCGGCGTCCGGACCAGCGCCTGATGGAAGAAGGTCGCTGGGATGAAGCGAACGCAGAGAAACAACGGCTTGAAGAAAAGCAGCGCTCTACCCGGCGAGAACGGGAAAGAGACGCAGTTAAAGCGGTTCCAACGCCTGAGGAAGGTAGGAGCCGATTAGAGAAACTCGTTCATCTGCAGATCTGGGGTCTGTCCATCCTTGTTCTTTCACATTCAGTCTTCATCCCTAAAACAAGTTCATATCTGAGGATGTCGCTGGTGTTTGAAATCGCTTCACTCTTCATTTTTATTTCTTGCTGATAACTTCCTTTCCTACTTTTTAACGTCTCTTCATCCATATTTGTTCTGTTTAGCTCTTGCACATAAGGGTGGCACCACAGGAAGTGAGATTTCTGATGAAAGCAAGTATCAATTCATATTTATCTTGGAACAAAGTGCCCGGTGTTGATTTTTTTTTTTTTTTTTTTTTTTTTAAAGAAATTTCTGTAAATTTTCCAACGTAGTAGACATGCAGATATTTGAAATTTGTGTCTCAGTTTTCTGTCTCAGCAGTAACTCAGTAAACATTAATGCAGATGTGGATAAATCAGTTGTAAAAATTCTTAGAAGTCAATAGAAAAAAAGTATTTTATTGTTATAGAATCTCATTCCACTGAAAAGTAGGGAACAGAATCAGAAAGTCATAATTCTTTATAACCACAATTCCTATCAAATAAATGTAACTGCAGCATACTGTAAAGGGGCATTATTACAGTTTGTAAAATCAACTTTTTTGAGCTTTACATCATATTATGATGTCATTTCTTCATCAAAAACATTCCTGTTGCTTTGATTCATTTGCATGTTAGAAAGTATTCAGTCTCCCATGGAAACCATTTAGTTGCAGTCTTCATACTTCCGCCTCACAGAGCATGCCTCCTCCGTGACTCCCCCCATTCAGGTCCTTCAGACTAGCCAGCAACATTTAGCAAACACCTGAGCATCTCCTGAGCTCATTATAGGAGCTACTTCTGAGTGAAACACTGGTAAAAATGTTGTTAAAGGGTTAATAGAGGAGCCATGTTGTTATGACTTTCTGAAGGCAGAGTTTCAGAAGGAGCAGGAGTTTTAAAAGAGACCTAATTGGCACCATGTGCCTGAAAAATATATGATTCTGCCCCTTTAAACTGAGTAACATTTTAATAGTAATCCCTGTCTTTGCTTTTCTGGGATATTAACTTATGTCAGTTTTAAATTAATTTATGCGTCACAGTAACGCTAAAACTTTCTAAATAAAATATTTTGATTTCATAAAGTTATTTTGAAAGCTACAACTCGCATATTTAGAGAACAAAATAATGAAACAGATCAGAAGCCAGGAATCTACCAAAGTCTCCAATCTTCAGGGTGGAGGATTGAAATCTCTCCACTCTTCTGAATTCATCAACAGATTTGTCCGTGTCTGTTTGAGGCAACTGGAGTGCTTGTTGCCAAAAAGCTCAACTGTTGTCGCAGCAAAAGTTTGAGATTAAGCAACAAACAAACAAACTCTTTCATTTTATAAAAAGTTTGTCTCCTGTGACTATCTGCTGTCACTTTCAGACAAACGCGGCCACTAAAATCAAAATTTGATTGCGGAAGTTATTTAATTATATTGAACATGGATCTGTTCGTCTTCTAAAAAGCTTTTAGATGACATTTGTTGTGAACTGGTTGTATATAAATCAACCAGACTGAACAGAATCATTAATGCAACTCATGGCACTTTGTTCTTTTTTAAACTACACATCAACTTTGTGTGGATTGTTTTATGAACTTGTATTTTCTGTTTGTGCTGGGGTTTGCTCAGCTGATGCAGAGGATTCTCCCCCCCCCCACGCCTGTTGCATGCAAGTATCCCCCTACGTTTTCACCCTCTGTTGTATTTATTCAACGAAAATAGAAATATCTTGGAATAAGCTCGAGGAAAATCATCCATTTAATTTTTTTTTTTTTCTTTAGCCCCTTATGGACAATCTGTCCCTCTATACCCAAGCAAGTATTCAGATAAAATCATCATGTAGTAAAAACTAGACATGCTTGGAACCCAATTTTGAGGAGTTTTGATCCAATCCCAGTTTCTGATTTTTTTTATAAATATCTACTGACACTGGTAGTTTCTGGTCCAGAACACCTTAGGCTTAATATGTAATTTTTATTACATATTAAGCCTTCATTGAAGGCTGAAGCCTTCAATGAAGGCTCTTGATCTCTGTCAAAACTACTACCAACGGTCATCAATTATTGATGAGCAAAGACAGTGCTGTACTGTGTGGATACATGAGGAACAAACTCCTGTTTTATTAAGCCATTTACTGTGAAAATAAAGTAATACATTTCAATTAAATAAAGTCAAGAACCTATGATAGCGATATTTTATGGTTAACTTTGTACTGCCTTAAACTTGTTGCTGAAAAGGTGCTTTATAAATACAACTTCATCACATGTTTTGTAAGTGCTTAATGGAATTACAAACACATTTCTTTACCTTTTACAGTTTATTTTTTTAAATCTGTCAGTTTCTGGGATTTTGGTTAATAACTAATTATCACTTGGGGTGTATTAATTTATTGGCCCTTAATTTTGGGAGATCTGCGATCAGCCTATACTTGAGTATGTAACCGATCTTAACCACTGATCTTGGCCAGTGATGTCAGCCAGGCTCTGAAAAACAGTCACCTTGTGCTCTGCATAACAGAGGAATGAGTGACAAGGCTTATTTGTTGTGAGTTGATTTTATATAAATCAACCATATTGAATAGAACATGGTTAACGTGGCGTTTCCACCAGGTCATATCAAAATGTTTGCACCCACTGTTGCGAACTTGGCAACTTTTTATTACAAAGTTGAGCAAAACTTTGTCAATATTCGGCTAATGTTGGAGAAAACCAAATGTGAATTGCGGTGTTTTCATTAAATAAGAAATGCAATTAAAATCAAAAGTGAATAACTTTGTTCATGCGATACATTTGTATAAAAAACGGCATCATCAGGCTAAGAACAACTATGTATACTCCGTGTTTTCTTTGACACTTCACCTTTTTCTCTGTCAATAATTTCAGCTTAGATTTGAGGTTTAATGAAAGCAGAATCAACACAAAGACTGATGTTTGGCAGGGGTGAAATGAAAGCAGCAGGGAAAGCCAGAGTTGGCCTGTGCAAATCTCCGACCATAAACGAAAGATATCTATGGAGTCTGTACACAGATGTTGGCAGCCATTTAAATATTTTTCTTTCTCAATGAAAAGTTTGGCAGTGGGCGCAAACAGAATATGTCTTGAGTGGCAGGACTTTAATGTTTGTATGAAACACATAAAAAAACAACAATCTTGTATTTGTTCTTGTCACAAAAAGGAAAGTGATTCTCCACCTCTGTGTATAAGTTTACTACCAATCTAGAATAAAATGCCTCTGCTTAAATATAATATGACAGAGTTTTCACCTTCAACAATACAGAACCACAATTTCTGGATCAGTGACCTCCAGAAAGGTTATCAGCTTGGATACAGAAATGGGATCCGATCAGCCCTATCGCTGTAGTGAACGAAACAACACCTGTAGGGTTGTAGTAAATTCTGGATTAGAAAATCCTGCACAATATTAAGCAGTCACTTCATTTCCTCTTTCCGACTCACTCTCCCTCTCTCAGCGGAAGTCAAAGAACATCCTTTTAGAGCCCTGGCCAAAAGCAAGTAACGCCTGCCCTGTCATCTGTTGTAACCTGTCATAGAGCCAGATGTAGATCAGCTACGATTGGCTGTAGAATTTTGCTCCATAGGCTGAGATGTACAAGCTCGGTGTAACAGTCGTCTGTCTGCTGGCGTCTGATGGAACCTTGGCTGCTTCCACTGACTCCTCATTCATTTTCCTTCTGCTTTGTTTTAAATGAAGTTCATCCTAAACAGAGCATTATTATGACCATCTGAACTGAATTGAAGGTGCAGTATGTAACGTTTATCTAAAAAAAAAAAAAACATGTTTTTTTCATGTTTATTAAAATTGCTTCCATGTGTTGACAGTATAAGATGAGACAGATAATCCGTGAAAAGATCAATCTGCTCCACCTCCTCCCTGAACTGCTACTCCTGTCTGAAGAAATGCACTGCTACCGACCAAAAATGACCAGAGACAGCAGGAGGGTCTTGGTGCTGTCAGTCAACTCATGTACACGCTGCTAACTGTGGCAGTGGTGGAGAAACGACTTACCGTTACAGGAAAATGTTTATCTGCTGTCATCGGTGGCTACACTAAGTAGCCTGAGCATTCATGACAGGTGGTGCTAGCTGCAGCAAAAGGAGCACAGAAAAGCGCTAAAACCCTCCTCCTGGCTCTGATTGGTTGTTTCTAGAGAGCACTTTGAGAATGCTGAGCAGCTTAAATTTTTTTCTTTCAGATTAACTGTCACTATACTGCCACGACACAGTGACAGTTTCAGCAAATATGTAAAAAAAATATAAATTTATATATATATATTTTTTTTAAATAAAAGATACATACTGCTGCTTTAAAGCTTCACGTGTTGCGTCTCCACTTGCAGTTTAAACATTCTGTGTGAAAACTATGATTTTATTTTGTCTGGCTTCCTCCGCAGGCGCCCATCCAGACAATTACCAAGCGCTGTGGTTCGAGAAGATCCACGACTCCGTGTCTGGAGAGACGTTGCATGTCTACAAGGGAGGCTACTGGGACGCCAAGGAGCAGGGAAGTTGGGAAATGTGTCCCGACATCTTCTGATTACAGATGCCTGTAGCCTCACGATCAGTCTGTTGGACGTCGCTCTCAAAGCACACTTGGTGCTTATGGGTACTGTAGTCATTGCGCTGCTGGTTGTGTTGCATCCCATTGGCTCATGAGTCAGCTCTAAAACCGGGGAATGGTATCATCCCTTAGCTCCACTGTGTTCCGGGGGAAAGAGAGAAAAGCTTAAGTTATGTTCTGACCGCTCGATGCTAATCGTAACTATTATTACTGATACAAGGAGAAAACACAGAAGACTATATTTTGTGCATTCAGTCACTGGAACAGAACATGCACCAATTCCTGGACAAATTGACAGAAGAACAAGCTAAAGTTGATCACCTCACTGCAAAAACACATTTCACCAAATCTTTCTGATCTGGTTTCTAGTGTAAAAATTTCAGTGCACTTTAAATGAGACAAAATTTACATATAAGTAACTTTTCAAAAAGACATAGGGCCTTGATTTAAGTTAATAATTCCCTCACTTACAACATGGGAAAAATGTCTTGTTCAAAAGGAAATAATCTGTTTGTGAAACTTGTACTTTTTTATCAATGCTAAGGAACTAGAGTTAAAAAGCTCACATTATCTTGCTGAAAAGCTACTTGCAAGTTACTTTTTTTCTTATTTCGTGTTTACTAAGATATTTGCACTAGAAACTAGACCAAAAATACTGGTTAAAATGTTGTGTTTTTGAACAGTCACAGTGCTCAACCGTAAGCATTCCTCATGCACGAAGCAGCCTGGACTTTGAGGTTCTGGATGGTGTAAAAAAGCAACTTCTTCATTCCTAGACCTCAGAAAATCTGACTCATGTGTTCAGTGAAATGCATCATCAGCTTTCAGAGCTCCTCTTCTCTCCACTGCCACTCCTCTCCCAGTTTGAAATCTTCCGATCCAATTATGATTTGATCATCCTCTATACAGTGCCTTATAAAAGTATTTACCCACCTTCCATTAAACTTTTCACATTTTGTCGCATCATAACTGCAGTAAGTTATGTCAAAGTTTCATCTCCTATGTCAGGCCAATGTAGTGTGTAATTGTGAAGTGGAAGAGAAAGGATTAATCAAAATGAAACATAAAAATGTGTGGTGCATTTGCATTAAATTCCCCATGATAAATCTCTTATTGCTACAACTTCACGTCTTTTCTGGACTAAATCTACAGGTTTTGTACATCTAGTCTTCATAATTCTGTTCTCCCACTGGATATGTGCTTAATTTACATTCAGGTCAACTCTATTGACTAATCAGACAACTTCTGAAGGCACTCGGTGGCACCGGGTTTTATTTGAGGGCATTAAATTAGTGGGGACTAAATACAAATCCACCCCATCATTTTTAACTACCTTGTATCGTTTTCCTTCAACGTCACGATTATACGCTACTTTGAATTTAATTATAACAAAAGTAAAATACTTTGAAATTTGCGGTTGTAACACGTTAATACTTTTCCAAAGCGCTGTATGTATTTGTTTTGTTCGTGAGAGCTACTCCATTAAAGGCAGTTCATTATTGTTTTGGTTTTTTTTCTTTTGATTTTAATTATTTTGCAGTGAATCCATGTTCACTTTGAGCAAAGTTGAATTATCTCAAAGCTGGAAAATATGTAGACCATTGTGCTGTGTGTTTCTACCGAAGGTCTACTTTTTCTACTCTATAAAAATCTTTTAATAGTATTTATTTAGTGCTTTCTTTCCAGACTCTTGCCCTCCTATAAAGTATAATATAGAAACACATGGTGAAGGGTGGAGTAGCTGTTTCTGGATGTCCAGATGTTTCATTTTTAAGTGGTGGTGTATTTAATTTTTTTTTTTTTTTTTCCAGTCTCAGAATACATTTCCTGATATTGTGCAGAGTGTTACTTAGTTCCGTTTTCCCCTGTGTGAATACAAAGTTGTTAACAGGAATTCTAAAGAAATCCAAGAAATCACTTTTAGGTCAGTGAGAATCCATTTGTGTCTCTTCCTTCAATAATTCATTTTAAACAGTGCAGGTTTTATCTCTCGATTTAATGACCTGGTTTCATACAATCCTTTGGCATAAAAGGTGAAGATGAAGGATTTTATCTTCACCTTTAAGGAGTTTTAGTAGTGAACTAAAAACAAAAACATGGTCCAAGAGTGTGTGTTTTTGTTGTGAGGTGTGGGGGGTCCATTATTACCATATTACTTCTTAATCACAGCTTTAACCTTATGAATTGAGTGATTTGTGTGCTGCAGGTGTCACGTTCTTCCAGAGCCATATGATGACCGGGTGTTGGTTCTTAAAGAGTTTCTTCTGTTTCTTTGTTGTATAATTCAAACTGGGTTACGATGTGGCTGATTAAAATGAAAGTGAAATGTTCATATTTCTTATTAAAGTGTACTTACAAATGAAGACGCGTTGAAAAACCGATGCTGTGTACATGAATCCGACGGTGAAGGAAGTGGCTGCAGTTAGATAGTCCTGAACAGAGAAGCACTTTAAAGTTGTTTTTTGTTTTACAGTTTTTAGTTTCTTTGTTGGCACAGCCAGTTTTCTATTTGGAACATTTATTGATTTGTCCCACAGAATTGTATATTTTTACCCACAACATTTAAACTTGCAACTGCGTCTATTCAGATGATTCAGTTTAGATTCTTCACTTCTTTTTCTAAATATTAATTCCTCTGTGGTTTTGTTGCTCCATTCTCTCAGTCTTTGTTTTATTAAATCTTTTTTTTAATCTCATTTTCTCCATTTCCGCATATTATTATTGTTATTGTAGTTACTCCACTGCACTTTGTAGACTGTCACTGTTCACAGAAGAGATTGAAAGTTGTGCTTGCACTTTATGTAACTGAGTGTTCCAGGATGTAATATGACTAATAAATGGTTGGTTTCATTTGGATGCTGGGTCCTTAAAAGATTTGTCATTTGGAAAGTTACATTTTAAAGGTTCCTAAGTTTTGTTCACTGTGGTTATTGAAAATGAGGATTGTGAAATGGATTATAATTAGAGATTATAAAAGATTATGAAAAAATTTGCCATGACTAATAAAGCGGCTCTAGGTGGAGAAAAGATGAAAGCTGGTGTTCTGGCTCTATAGATTCTCACAATATATTAAAGTTTAAAAATCCTTGCATGTCATCCCCAAAATGCCCACATGGTCTGGCTAAGGGGTTGAAAAATTGAGATTAAATGAATAGCCTGAGTTGTGACTCTGAAAGTGAAGTCACAGTTTTCAGCCAGCTGAACAACAGTGTGCAGGACCAGTTAAGGTATGGACACCACCGTTTCCCCAGAGAAAACCCTGGTATGGGTACAGAATGAACAGAAACGTTACAATGGGCAGAAATGCTAATGAACAGAAATGTTATAATGGGCAGAAATGCCCAATGAACAGAAATGTTACAATGGGCAAAGAAGTGAGTACCTTACGACTCATTAGAATAAATGTTACGCATTGTTTAACATATATGCAGAAGTGAAAACAGTCATTTTCAACATCTGTAGTTTAAAGTTAACTGCTGCAATCAAGACTGATAGATTAGTATGCCTACTACTGTATCAAAAGTTTACTTCATTAAAGTGGAGGACTAATTTTCTCAAAGTCTTACAGAAGAGGAAGAGATCACAAGTTAAAACTTAGATAACTTGGATAAGTGTTAAGTAACTGGAAAAGTAGGTATTTTCCTTGAGTAGTTTTCCAGAGGCCATTGTTTACTATGTTATTGACTGTTTTCTTTTCATCGCAAGTGAAGCATTGCATTGTTTCACATTCGAAACAATGCTGGAGAAAGACTGAATAATGTTTTTGAATATTTGAAATCTGACGAAGACCTTTGTGATTTTCATAGATTTTAATGTGTTTTTTCATTCTTTTGTCTGGATTTAGCTGTTTTCTGGACATGGTTTATTTGTAATGAACATGTAAGCTGCAGCCTACACCTTTTTGATTTGTACGACACTTAGGAATGACTTTGTTTTGAATCTTCTTGATTTGTTGGCTTGTTGATTGACTAATAAAGTTTTTTGTGTTAGGGTGTTTCAAACGAATAAACTCAAGCTAAGCTACAATAATATTTACAGCACAACAGTGTAGTAAATATTAGTAGCATTGGCAGATTAAGTGCAGATTTTAGCCCCTGTGTTCTGAGTTGCTCTTATTTTGATTTTTACAAATTTGTGCTAACATCTAAACTTCGCTTAGTCTTTCTCTCAGCCATGTTTTGTAAAACACGATTATGGACTTCCGTACTGCACAAACGTATTTACAAACAGTATTTCCCAACAATTATTTTTCTATAATTAGACTTAAATGCTCGCGGTAATAAATGTCTTGTTCGTGTGAATAAATCGTGCCGCCATTCCTCCTTCCTGTCCTCCTGGCTCCAGCTCCAGGCAGCTCAACCTCTTTCCAAAGAAAACTCACATTAGGTTGTTGTTGGCGTCTCGGTTTCACCCGGAAGCTTCGCTGCTACTCATTCAGGCAAAAGAGAAATAGAACTATCACGTTTTAATTTGAAAACTTTGTTGTTTTAACAACGCACCTGTTACGTTTTCCACACAATATATCAGGTTATTACGACGTACATATTTAGCACGTTACAATGAGGGCCGTATAAAGAAAATGGCTCTAGTTTTTAACAAACATTAAATCTTCACGTTCAGTCAAGTGATCACTTATTATTTGCAACGTCGAAAAATATATCGTTAAAACCACACAACCCGCCTGACTGCGGTTCAGAGGGTGTTCGCTTCCACCCTGGTTTGCCCGTGATGACTTAACACCCACTAACACGGGATGTCCGCACGGACAAAACAAGCGCATCTTAGCATGACGTTGCATCTTTGTTTGCTGGGCGGGTAAGAGCAGCTAAATGCTTCTCGACTCGCTCTTGTCGACGTCTACGTCTGTGGGCCTTTTTATTTCGCAGCTGGTTCCTCTGGTAAAAGCTCAGGGCGTGTCGTTTCTCCGTCCGGGTTTGCGCTTTTTAAAAAATCCTGTTTAGAACTATGTCCGCAGGAAGACCAGGCCCTGCAGGGGACGCCACAGACGCGAGGCAAGACGATGGAAAACAGTGAGTCAGGGGTTTATTGAGTGTGTTTGCGACCTTTATCCTCAGGAGGTCATTGTTTCTTTGTCATGTTCAAGTCAGTAGAACAGACTGAGTCCTCCCGGAACCTCCGAGTTTTGTCGGTTTGACTTTCTGACCTGCATCACTTAATGCTGTTTTTAATCAATAAGATGATGAAATGTGGTTTGGTTCGTGCTCCTGCAGGGCAGCGGGATCTTTGTCTGCTCCTTCGCCCATGGACGTTGACGCTAAGCCCCAGTCCCACAGCTTCAGATACAGCCTCCGTTACCCCAACATTGGCCAGTGCATCATCATCAACAACAAGAACTTTGACAGGGCCACAGGTGATACTTTATCCTGCTTCCTTTTAGCCTCTGACTAGTTCTTTTGTTTTGAAACCAGCTGCACGATACTGGCTGGAAATGATAATGGCAACTACTGATAGAAACATTAGAATTGGGTCACATTTTATTTTGTTCACATTTTAAATAAGGAAGTTGACATTTATAGTTGGACCATCTTGCTTGTTGACATTGGTGCATATTAATTCAACAGTGATATGATTATTTTAAAACAGTACAACACATAACAGAATGCTTGTCAAGTCTTCTTTAAATCCCGATAGATAAACCTGACATCAATGTCCAAAAGTATTTTGAAATTTTTAATCTCATTCTACTGACTTCTTTCACTCTTTATGGTTTTCGATGATTTAGAATATTGGGCATTCCTTCCTCTGATTATGTTAAAATTGTGGAATCCCTTGAGTTGTAACTGGAGCTTGTTTAGTTTGCTCTAAGTACTTTCAGAGTGAAACTGCTGGCGGAAAGTGATAAGCAATATCTAAAATAGTTGATGTGTCTTGAGAGGATGTTGATCTGCTGGCTTATTTTTGCGGAACCTCATTGTTTCACAAGCATTTACACTTATTGCTCAAATAAGCACACTATTGATCCATGAATTAGCTCAATATCCCTATGACTTCATTAACAATTTGATTCAAAGTAGAAATTATTTAGAATTAGAAAATCATCAGATAGCAGTTGACCAATCAGAAACGTATTTAAAGTGAGATTTGCTTTGGTCCCAAGGCAACTGAAGATGTTTATCAAATGTGTCTGAGCTCTGGTTTCTCTGTGGCACCACTCGTTAGAATTTCACTGCATTATTTAGGTGTATAACGAAGCTTCAGTGTTTATTTTTCATGCGCAGGGTTCCTACGATGTGGGAAGGTCTAGATTTTAAATCTATTATTTTCCAGGTGTGGATAGGTAAAGTAGTAGAGAACAGAAAATATCTAGATTTCACCCTGTATTCCCATTTCCAATGCCATCTCCTTTCTTTTGTCCTTATAGATTTGTGTTCTCTTTTACTGGTTTGTTAGGAACATTCTGCAAGCAAACAAAACTGTCAGACTGAATCTGAAGCTCGAAATTGAAGACATGATGATCAGTGTTTGTTGGCGTTCATGCCCCACAGGTCGGATGCGAGTTAGAGGAGAAGCAGACGGTCTGGAGTGAGCAAGATGATGTAATGTAGTATTACCTCACAGTTCAGAGAAGGGTGATTTGGTGCAGACGTTAACAGACAGGCTGGTGCAGGGAACAGAGGCAGTAAGGAAGTGATGGGCAGGTTTGGGATCCAGGATAGGAGAGGGACATATGTTGGTGGACTTTGTGGAAAGGATGGAGATGGTCGGAGTACAAACCATCTTCCAGAAGAGGAAGGAAGGTGACGTACAAGTGTGGAGGTAAGGAGCACAAAGGCGGACTGCATCTTCTGTAGATTTTGAAATGCGGAGATTAGTGACTGTAAAGGTAGTGGTCGATGATAGTGCAGATAGACAGCATAGGATGGAGCTGATGATAAAGAGAACAAAACGGGATCAGATGGTGAAAGCAAAACAAAGTGTTGCGGATTTTTTGGGGAGTTGAGACTCCCAGATGAGTGTACAGCTACAGCTAATGTGATTAGGGAGACGGGTTAGATGGTATCTGGTATCTCAGCAGAAAAGCAGACTTTATGTTGGAACAAAAAAAATCAACCATGTACAGAAAAGGAAGGTCACTAAGAATATGTGGGACAATGAGAGGACAGGAGAAAAGACAGGTGTACAAGGAGATGTAGTATATGATGAAGGTAAATGGGGAAAAGTACAAACAAAAGGCTTATGATGACTTGTTCAATGTTGTTTAGGAGAGCCAGTTTACTATATCTGTAAACACTGAAGAGCTTTTGGTTTTTCTCTGTTGTATTCAGATAATGGACACGGTTCAGCATGTCTGCTAAACCATGTTGGCTTGTGAAAAGAAAAAGTGAAAAACTTTGATGAAAATGGAATAAGCTCATGTTGTAAAACTACTCTTTCAGTCAATAGCCTCTTAAACAAACAAACCAAAGGCTCAGTGGCCTATTGGAGTTTAAAGGATGGAACCCTGCAAAACCCAATAAAAACAATGAAATAGATGATCAAAAATAATTCAAAAATGTTTTATACTAAACTAACTTCCTTCTACTCATACACAAAGGATTACTGTAGACATTCTTAAGAACAAAAGGTATCTCTGGTAGTGAGCGAGTCGTGCAACGGAGAACAAATATGATGGGATGATCAGAGAGTTTTTGCAGTTGAGGAAAATGATGGCGTTTGCCACTCCGCTAGCGGCGGACAGCATGTACAGGGCCACAGTTCCCCTTTTCTCGGCTATGGGGGCCGCAGTCCAGCCCGGGGAAGTGAAAAACGCGAGTAATAGTTGTAGTGGCTGCTCAGCAGTTGGTGGTTGGGAAAGGTTGACTTGGTTTGGGGCGAACATCGGCTTGGCCCTGTACTCGTACAGCAGGCTTGTGGAGCTGCGGCACCTTCTTCCAGGTAAATGGAAGCAGTGTCGGTTCAGCTACAGGATCAGAGTCTCTTTTTGGGGAATTTATAATTCAAAGATTCTTTCTGCAGAATTTTAAGTAAGCCAGAGTCGTGGCTTATTCTTCAGTCAGAATATAGTCGAACTGGAGTTCTCCTTTCGGCTAGCACAGGGACTGCAATGTTTCACCATTATAATCCCTTTGCAGTAAAGAGGGAGCCTTCCTTCAAGGACAGAGTTTTTATTAAAACACGATGCCCCGTATTCACACAGTGAAACTCCTCTTCCTCCTAGAAACTGAAATTGGGTTAATGCAGTGCATTCTGGGATGAATAGTTTTTATTCCCTGTATGTAGTTCAGGTCGTGATGGCCGGGAACCAACAGGAGTGATGAGGATGGATAGGATCAGTATTGAGAACATCAGAGGGACATCCCATATCACGGTAGATGTTTTAGAGATGAAGTCAGAGACCAGACTGAGAAGGTTTGGACAAGAAACAACAAGATTTTTCATGCCTGCCTGTTGTAGAACTGTCCATTGTGAACTTTATTTGTGTCTGTGTTGAAACCATTTACCTGCATCCCCCGATACTTAATTAGGTACTCAGATGTAGGTTCCTATGGTGACAGTTGTTGGAGAAATAACAATAAACACTTTCATTCTGTGGATTTCTGTTAATACCTTCCAGAGTTTACCTCCTTAGTTGTTCATCAGAGTGTTGCTGCACACACGCATGACTTTCTGAGTGGGGGTTGGACTTCTTGAATTGTAGCATGGCGTTACGGTAGGTGTGTCTAAACTTAAAGCTGAACTGGGCGTGTTTGAGAAATTTCACTGAGACTAAAATGCACGTTACAAATCTGGAAGTCTTCCCTCAGGGCATTGGTTCTCAAACCTTTCATGATGTGCTTCACACCTAATTTAAAGGAAGCATGACAAATTCATAAGGACAAACTATTTTGCTCACTGGGGCGAAGTACAACATGCCTTGTTTGAATTTATTCAACTTCAAGATGACAGTTTTCAGAGATAAAACAGAAGAGACAGATCACTCTGCACCACTGGTCCCATAGTTTTGTAATCGGTGCACCAGGAATGCATGACTTGCACACTGCTTTAACCCAGGGATACATCCTTGGGTAGAGCAGAGTAGTAGAGTAGAATGAAATTGGAGGTTGTGGGTTCAGTTCTTTGATTCAGTACACAAAGTTGCTCACTAATTTGCATTTCTGTGTAAGGATGTGTACGCTTTAGTGAGCGCCTTTGTTGACTGGGAAGTCATTTGGTTATCATCGCTACTGAATGTAGCCTCAGTCGGACAGATGGACACATGCTTGTGGTTCTCACTGAGCAAACTCTGTTTTGAAAACCTGTCTAGCAGGACTGAAAGAGCACACATGGTTCAATAAACACTTTTAATAGGTTTCTGTTTGATTGGTGTGAACACGAGCAGCAGATCTTGGTTCACTATGTTGTTTTATTGCAGAGTTGGGCACGTCTTCTTAATGTGGAATTGTATATTCATTAGACGTCGGTATATCATTTGAAACTGCTGACTTGTAGAAATCAAGTTAAAGTTGCCACCTGAAAAAAAATCTATATTTTTTTTCAGTCTGTTTTGCATCTTTTTAATCTTT
The DNA here is from genome assembly GCA_010277015.1 of Poeciliopsis turrubarensis. Taxonomy (NCBI): domain Eukaryota; kingdom Metazoa; phylum Chordata; class Actinopteri; order Cyprinodontiformes; family Poeciliidae; genus Poeciliopsis; species Poeciliopsis turrubarensis. The sequence goes on from VMRN01000063.1 coordinate 1,435,579, forward strand.
TTAGGTATGAATCAGCGAAACGGCACTGACGTTGATGCAGCCAATGTGTGCAAAGTGTTTACGAAGTTGGGCTATGCAGTGAAGATTTACAATGATCAAACAACCGATCAGATGATGAACATTTTAAGTGCAAGTAAGTACAAAATAAAACTTAAGACATTTGTCCTTTAACAAATTTCTTCTGCTTTTGCTTTTTTGTCACTTAAATGACAAACACATTTTAAGTTCAGACTAAGATAACCCTGGTGAATATTAAAAGAGACGTTTTCTAAGTCATAATTTCATTTGTTGAATTTATAAGGTTGTCCAAAGTAATGTGAGCCCATGTAAAAGAAGGGCAGCTGACGATCAGCAGATGATGGTGATTGATCCCGTTTTTATATTGTTTTTTTTATTTATTTATTTTGGTTTGGTTTCTCTGGCCAGACCTGATTGCTGCTTGAACTGTCAGGTTAATAAAGACATTAGTGCAGCAGAAGCTTCACTCTAACGTGAAGTTGACTGAACGATCTCAGAAAGCATCAAGCCCCAATCAGGACAAACAGAAACACTTGACATTTCTCAGCCTGGAGACTTTGACAAGGTTTTCTCTTAAAAATAAATTCATCATTTGAAAACTGTATTGTACTTATTCTGGTTTATTTTTGTCTGATATTAAGAATTGTTGTATGATCTGAAAGATGTTAAATGCTGTGAAGCAAAACAAAACTGCAAAACATCTGTAAGGAGAGCAAATTGTCATTGACAGCATAACCGGTTCTGTTAATGGACGGCGGTGATGCCTCTGTTCACTGACTTCTTTGTTTTTGTAGCGTCTAAGCACGATCACAGCAACTCTGCCTCGTTCGTCTGCGTTCTGCTGAGCCACGGCGATGACGGCGTGATCTACGGCACCGATGGCCCGCTGCAGATCCAGAGCCTTACTTCATTATACCGAGGCAATCGCTGTAAAAGTCTGGTGGGAAAACCCAAACTTTTCTTTATCCAGGTAAGAAAGGCCACTTCTTAGATTTTTAAAAAATGTTTTTTATTCTTGTTTGTCACATTATTTATTGGAAATTGTGTCTTGTCCATTCTGACTAGGCTTGCAGAGGCACCGATCTTGATCCGGGTATTGAAGCCGACAGTGCAGATGAAACCACGAAGATCCCTGTGGAAGCAGATTTCCTCTACGCCTTCTCCACCGCTCCAGGTTAATTGCACATATGTGTTTAAACTATTCATCCGTCCAGCCATCCATTTGCTAAAACCCTTGTCCCTAATAGAGGGGGTGTTTAAACTTGTCATTTTTCTTTTGATTTTGTTTTGGTTTTTTTGCTTAAAAAATACTAATTCAGGTTAATTTGTGGTTTTCGCAGGCTACTACTCCTGGAGGAACACAATGACTGGCTCTTGGTTCATCCAGTCACTGTGTGACATGATCAGCAAATACGGAAAGGAACTGGAGCTTCTGCACATCATGACACGAGTAAACCACAAGGTGGCAGTAGAGTTTGAGTCTGTGTCCAATTCACCAGGGTTTAACGCCAGGAAGCAGATTCCATGCATTGTGTCGATGCTGACCAAAGAGATGTATTTCTGCCCTTGATGTTGAATTCTCAGCAGAAACCTGAGCTTGGCAGACGTGATTACAGATCAGGTTGTGCTTTTCCACATAATTTCAGGTGAAATTTACACTTCTTAGGAGAAAATGTGAATCTTCAGGATACTTTTAATTTAATAGGCTTGGCATCCTAGGTTTCTCACTTTGTATTGTGTATGTCTGACATGAATAGTGTTTGGTATTTTATATTACATGTGCCTGTTTTTTGGGGGGTTTTTTGTTTTTTTTATTGTTATTTTGTTTTTCAGAATTTATGTAATTTTATTTTTTTTTTTATAAAACGTTTTCAGGCTAAACCCAAACAACAGCCATCTAGTTTCACTCTACCTTCTCGTACCTTTAAACAAACCAATTTCATATTTAGTTATTGAGTTTCAGTACATTTCTTTTGGCAGTTAAGCGTTCTGAAAAGTCATGGAGATGAGCATTAAAACACTTCCTTTACAAATAGTTTTCTCAATCTACTACACTGCATCCTATTTGTGGTTCTGATCTCAGATCAGGCCTGTCTGCTCTTATAAGAGAGGACGGATTTTGGTCCTTGATAAGGGAATCACAATATTGGGAAATAGGATGAATGTTTTTTCATGACACTGTGTACTCAATGTGGCCATCAAGACCAGCGAAACTCCAACCGACCAGTTCTCAGTGATCTGTGCAACTTTAGTGTTTACACTCTACACACTTCAGGGAAATATCTTTTCCAGACAGTTTGACTGTTTTCGTACTTTTCTAATCATGAAACTGTCGAAATATATCTGCGCACAATCATATTATGAAAAGGCGGCAAGTCTTTTCAAAGCAGTACTCTCTTTCACCAGACTTCAAATTGCACAACCATAGTGTGAACGATAATGTAAAAGCGTCGCCAGGCTTTTGGTGGATAATGTGTAACATGGCCAAGAGAGGCATGAGATCTGTAACAAAACTCACAATTGGGGTTGTCTTTTATTTTCAGATTTTTGATTCGTTCTGATCTCATTCTTTATTTTTGGGTAAATTCAAACTGCTGACTTGAGAAAATGTTTCATTCCCAAACCTTTTTTTTTTTTTTTTTTTTTTTTTAGTGATTAAATGTGCCGTTTTGAGCTCACAAAGCCATACTGAAAGCTAGTCTTTGTTTCAGATAAAATAACTTTAGAACCCTGAATTTCTGATTGTTTTTTTTCTTCTTATAGTGAAATTTACAGTGCTGAAATTGACTGAGTCTATGCTCTGTTTCAAATTTTTCTTTAATTGGTTACAGAAGCCACGGAAGCCATTCACCAAATGTTGTGATGATAGTTTTCTTGCCTTAAAACCTTATGTACCCGTTTATTTAAATAAGCTGACCAAAACAAATCCATTTAGTCCTCAAGAAGGGAAACCGTCAGATTGTTGTTTTTCTATTGTTTTTCTAGGTTCTCGTAAATGTAACAGTTTGCATGCTAAGCACACTCTGGTTTCAGTAAGTTTGTGAGAATCCACTGACAATAATGACTTGTTTTAGTTTCTTCAATGTTGAAAGGTGGACAATTTTTACATGTGTAATATACAATATCACTGTTTATCAGCAGCTGCATCATGAGCTTGATGGAATAAACTCTTTCATTCATATGTTGCTTGTTTGGCTGAAGGGTCAGAAGCTCGGGGTTTACCAGCACATAGAGGCAGCCGGAGAAAACATCTTCAGCTCCGGAGCCGATGCCTGGAGGAGCATAACAATGTAATTATTAAATCTCAAATTACAGTGGTGACCACACAGTTTCGAAATGTGAACAGCACGGAGTAAATAAGTGCATCTTCCTCCCACTCCTTTTTGAGCTGAATGAGTTGGTGTTTTTTTTAAATATTAATACAATATTTAAAAAAAACATTAATTTGGATTACTCAGGGTCTTGTCCTTACTCTACAGATGTTACTGTATATCTTTGGGTACAATTGGATGTACATATACGTTCTTTGTTCTAACCTACTAAAGAATAAAATGTTTTCATTTATTTTCTATTGCTCAAAATAGAGCGACAAACCAAACACCCGCCTGTATGATCCAGACAAGCAAGTTACTAAATCAGCAGGTTTTATAGAGGTTGCTACTTTGATTATGATCAGGCAATCAAAAGTAATGTAGGGTCTGAACAGGTCACCACAAAACAGAAATGTATAAACTGTGCTGCAGTTTCCAGCAAAAGTACATCCCTTCAAATCGCCTGTGTAGATGGAAAAACAATTTTCAATATATTTTCTCTGGATTTGCTAAGGGTCATCCACCCATCCATTTCCTTACACTCTTATCCCATTAGGGTTGGCAGCTGCCAATCTCCAGCTGCCAGACCAGACAGGTGATCAGGATCAGGACACTCAAAGAACTGGACTTCAGTTCTGCTTTTCTGCCAATTTCCTAAATGTTAAATATGAATGCATAATTTGGATGTGAAATAAAGAAGACTGTATTTATAGTGTTTTTAAAAAAGTGTAAGACAGGGTTTAACCTGTGCAAATGTGCATATTATAGTCAGGGGCCCCACCAGGAATCTTGGGCCTCATGAGAAAAAATGAAAGTCTTCAACTTGGAATAATATTTAATGAATATCTTCAAGATGTATTTAATGAACATCTCTTAATGAAAACCTTTCGTAAAAGTTTAACTTCTTGCATCAGGGTTTAAATATATACTTTTTTTAATTTTCTTTAAAAAATTGGTTAGGAGAAGAACGCTTCCAAGAACTTGGATTGCCACAGACTTTCTGAATTTTCTCTCTTATTGTTTTTTTTTTTTTTTTTTAATGTCTCGTTGGTCCAATAGTCCGTTACCTGATCGGTGTTTGACTCGCTGTCCTCATTCGGAATAACAACAGTGACAATAGAGGCGCAAACTCGTTTACGAGTTTACGAGGAGTTTTTGAACGCAGCACAAAGTCCTCGCCTCTTTCGTGGCTGAAAATAGTTCGTAATGCTCTTTGACAGTTACAGTCTGGGAGCAGCGTGTCTGACGGCCGCTTACATGGAGCACCTGACCTGACTTAGAGGCAGCTTTCTTCTACAAATTACCTTTAAAAAATGAAAAACGAGGCCGCGTGACAGGTTTGAGAACTTAATAACGAGGTTCCCGCTCAGAAATGTCAGTTTTCTGTCGGGAAGCGAAGCAGGGATGGAGAAGTTTTCCCACATAACTCCGCTCTCTCTGGCTCTCGTGCTGTCGCGGGTCTGCGGGGAAGATGAGAAGGGCTCACCATCATCACCATCATCATCATCACCGCCGCCAGATGCAGCGGAGGTGTGGAAACACTTAGAGCATCACACCGGCTACGAGGTCTTCGCCAGCTTTAAAGCCGTCAACATGCAGCACTTCTGGAACAAGGCGCTGACCGAGGCTCTGTCGGAGGTCTTCTTCCTGGGCTGGATAGACGAGAGCGTGCTGCTCCTCCAAAGCCACGAGGCGCATCTTCAGCAGCTCAGGAACGCCTGGACCCGGAGGACCCTGCAGCCACCGCAAGGCTTTCATATCAGATGCATAGGTGGGTAACAAGCTTCACGGATGTAAACGGATGTAAAACTCCTTGAAATCTTTCACGTTTTGTCATCTTTTAGAGATGCACCGATACACTTTTTCCACGATCGATACCGATACAAACATCTGAGGTTTGGTATCGGCCGATACCAATTCAGTGCAGAAAGACAGTGCGGAGTTGACTTAAAATGTTTATTTTTTTAAAGACATACATAAATGTACTGAGTAACTTTTTTTTTTTTTATAACTATTTTTTTCCTTTTGTGATAACAGCACACTTAAATACAACAATATCTTCCCAAGCGTGGTCAAACATGTAAAGATAACAACTTTCATTTGTTCAGTCTGTGCAATTAGGAGTATAACAGCCAATCTAAAAATAAATGATAAAGGAACTTGAAGTTGACAAAAATAATAGGTTGACTACCTTCATCAAACAGAAAATAAACTGCAACAAACCGTCTTTTAGATGGTTCAGAAACTGCAATTAGGAATTATGAATATGATGTAAAATAAATAATAAAGCTCAGATCAGTGCATTTAAAATCACTGATTTTAAATGCAGTGATTTTAAATCACTGCATTTAAAATCCCAATCAATAATTGGGATTTTAGGTTGTTGACAGCAAACAAGTTGGTCTTAGTTGTGAAGAGGAAGGATGTGGCTATTAGAGTTATTTATTTATTTATACAAAGAATGTTAAAAAGTCTTAAGGTATGGCCTAGACCAGACTTAACCAGGCTTTGTTCTGTCTGTTGATGTAATTTTTAAATATAAAATGACTGATCATTTTATCAGTTGCTCAGTATTTGACTAGACTTTTTACCAAATACCTTTTTTCCTCTTGCTTGAGTAATTTCTTGGATGGGTCTTTTTCACTTTTTCTCTAGTAAAAAGATGGTGAAATACTGTTACTCTTATTGGAGTATAATTTTGGGGGGTTCTCTAGCCACCTCTGAGTGAGTCACATTACCCATATAGAAAAACCACCAGGGCTTTTGCTGTCATCCCAGACTATGACAACCAGAATTTCTCAGTGAAAAACAAACTATAACAGAACCTGCTTTTAACACCAAAACGTCACATATTCAGATGTGAGGCTTTTTAGATCTCTTTTTGAAGTCCTGTTAACCATGTTAAAACTTGCATAAAGGAGCTATGAGGTTAAATACTTCTAGCCAAAGTTTTAAGAGGAAGTTATTAGTCAGTGATTCCAGTGAAGATGCCCACCGGGTCGCATCCAACCAGTCGCAGCTAGTTGGAGTTAAAAGGCATTTATGTATCATCTCACCGCTTTATGATTTGTACTCTTACTGATTCACATAAACGAGTTCAGGAACTGGGCCCAGTTATTCTCAAGTTAAACTTTTCGGTACGGAGGACCATGTTTTTTTTCTGTCAAAACTATAACTCACATACACGCTAAGGCATGTTGGGGCGTCTCTTTTAGCAGCTTCTCAGAGACAGGCGTGGACAATGTCAGAGTTCTTCCAATTCACGTGTCTTCAGTTGAGTCAAAGCTTCAGTTGTGTGTAGATGATGCATGGGCTGTGCGTTGACAAAAGGCAGAGGAAAAGCACAAAATTCATGGTTTTCTGTAGATTTAGTTCTGTTGACAATTATCCCACCACCTGAATGAAACTCAGCATGTTTGGGGAGTAAAAGCAACAACAAGATACTAGCTATCTTTGCCTTGACTACATTTGCACAAATAAATGTGCTTGATGGAAACATGTTAATTAAGAGAAACACAGTTGTTTTTTGACAAAAAGTTTTGGTGGTAGGATAAGAGGGTTTTTCGGCCGTATCAAAATTGGTTTATTTCGCAAAACTACTATGAAAACACTTTTTCACATCACACAAGTCCAGCAGCAACTGCAGCAAACCACAAAGAAGACAACATTAAGTAGTTTGAGGATGATGGCATATTTTACGACTTATTATGTGAACAAAGTCATTCACACGGGATTTTCATTTCATTTCTCATTTAATATTTACACCATGATTGCGAAATGGTGTTTTTTTTCACTCCCAACTTCAGAAAATTAACAAACAGGGTAAATATTGTATTTTGATTATGAATACATTGACTGAGTAATAAATACTTAACAGAACATACCATTTTCAAAAAATGTACTCAATTACTTTTTGAACAACAAACTCACTCTAGTGTTTTCTCCCAAGTTTTGCTGTTGCCATTTTGCCACCTAGAGGAGTTTGGAGTACCGTAATTTGCCAACAGCTGACGTAAACTGCTTGTGTAGCGGAAAGAAATTTATTTCAATTTGAAAGGCTAATAAATAGATTCATAAGCAGATCATAACAAAGGATATTATACCTGTAATTTTCACACATTTTAGTCAGTTTTATCAACGCATAATATAGTTCCAGTTGCCTTTCGCTTTTTCCCATTAATTACCATTTTATGTATTTAAGCTAACAAAAATGTGTCCTCAATTTCAGTTTTTGTTATTTGATTCCTTTTAGTTAACTATGATCATCTGGATTGGCACATAATATCAGAGCAGCAGTCTGACACCTCTGCACTGTTGCTGGACTGCTGCTAGGCTGCTTTCAAGTCCTTGTCGGTACCAGCAGACACTGATAAGCTGTGGAATGTTTGTCTTGTAGCTAATGACTCACCAAAATTAATAATGCCAAAACCAAACGTGCAGGTGGAAATTTAACATATGTTGTATGTATGAAGTGAATCTTTACGAGTCATGTCGTATTTTTGTGTAAGTCTTTTGTTTTTGTTTCATGGCCTCATTAATAATGAGGCCATGTGAGCACAGAGATCAGTTACAGTTTAACCAGCATGACTCCCATGCAGCTTCAGGTTTACCTGCTTATTTTAAATGAAAACAAACCAACCTTGCCTCTGACTAATGAATAGAAACTCTGATCATGATACAGACCCATTCAATAAGTAATTGAAAAACGTGATTCATTTCAGGAACGTTAACACAAAGTGAAAGTCATTTTATAATCGTACACAGATCGATGTTTGACCATTACGATTTTCCAATTAAGATATGACATTTAAAATTAGAATAATACATCATATCAATAAACACAACTATTTTAATAACAAAAATGTGAGCTTCCTGAAAAATATGTGTACTACCTGCTTGAAGTTTTTTGTTTTTTCAAATCGTACTTTTAAATATCAAAGGCTTGCAGGACATTTAGCTTTCTGTTTCTGTAAGAGACATTCTAAGATGACATAAAATACAATTTACTTGGTCAGTATTAACAGTTGTGGAACTGTAACCAAGCAGACTTAATAACTTGCTTAATAAAAATTACAGAAATTATGGGGGAAATAGAAAAGCAGAAGCATAACCAGTATCTAAAAAAGCAACAATGAGTTTTGAACTTTAAGAAAAAAATAGAATAAGAATGCAACATAAATTAGGAAAAAGTAAAGCACAGTGAATAGTTTCCGGATGCACCGTACATGTCTTCCACTTGTCTTTTAGTGATATAAAAGAAAAGCTATAATGTGAAAAATATTTTCTTAATTCTTCACGATCATGATTCCATGACAATTAGTCATGGAATCATGGAATGTTAGTCTTGACTTTTACATATGTTTTCTTCCTCTTGTCCTCGGGTCACACGGACCCAAGAGAGACATAGACAGAGAGTGACGGAGAGAGATCCAAGGTAACAGGAAGGTTAAGTTGGCATGTAGTGGATATAATTTCAAACTTCTTCATTATTGCATGATTTGTACAACACCTGTGCAGTACCGAATTGTTCTTGATTCAATGAAAATCTTCTTAGCTAATTGTTTACAGTTTTCATCAGTCAGTGTCAAACTGTTCTAGTCTTAGTTCCATCCCTAGTGTTGGGTATGGAAGGGCCCAACACTTCCATACCTGAAGTCGTTTCAGAGACTAATAAGTAGCATAAATAAAGAGTCCTTATACTGTATGTCTTGCCTCACAGCATGACTGCACTGAATTTTATACTGTTTAACTTTGTTTATTTGAGGCTCTGAACACAATTTCAATATGATCCACAGTAACATGCCTTACTTTTTGCATATTATTTAATATTGTAAATTTGGTTTTTTAATAACTTTCGTCTAACCGTTTCTTTTAAACTATCAGTTCCTGTTAACTTTACAGTGTTTACTAGAGTGATATAGTGTAATATAATGTAACATAATAACTTTCGCCCCCTAAAAGAGTTAAACTGCCGTTGGATTAACAAATCCAGATGAAAGTCTCAGACTTTCTGCTGTAGAAACCTGCACTACTTTTTTTTTTTTTTTTTTTTTGACTATTCAATCTGATTAGCAGAGGCTGAAGAATTAGGGTTTGTGCTCTTTAGGCAGGAAAAGTGCAGTGTTTGTTCAGGAAAACTCTACCCGACTCTGTTTCCCTGCTCAGCACTGCTGTTCGCTGAAAGGAAAGGGAGGGCCTCCGCAGAGAATAGGAGGAAATGTTTTGACGCAGCAGAAGCTGTTGCTATAAATTTCACATACGTTTTACGTTGGATATCAACGTAAAAATCTGAATTTCTTTGATCTTACTCTTAGCTTTGAGAATGAGTTTGGTTAAATGAGCCACTGAGGGGCACACTCACTGCTAAGAAAGTTTTTGTGAGAAGGTCTTGACAAAAATCACATTGTTACTCTTACACGGAGTCCAGCATTATGTATTCAAGATGAAAAGATAAAAGTTAAAAACCCCTTATTTTTAACTGCCCATATTTTAAAGTTTTCCCATAGGAAAACTTTATTTAGCTACGGTTTTATTTGTGACATCATCATACACAAGTATAAGCTTCAGTCCAGATTAAATGTCTCACATTGAAAAAAAAACTGCATTCTATGTATATATATAAAAAAAAAAGATATGAAACTTCTATAAAAGCAAAATTTGACATTTCCTGTATCCTAAAGATGATGTAGATATGGCAAACTCTCGATGTTTTGTTTCTTCTCTTGTTTTACAGTAGTGGCATTTCATTTGACTAAATACTCTTTAGTTGCTGTACTTGTTGCTGAGAGCTGGATCAGAAATCTGTTTTTAAACAAATATATTTTATACTAAATTTGAAATATAAGCACATGCTGGTAACAGTAATCATTGCAGCTGAACAATAAAATGTGGTATGACATCTGCAGTTTTATATTATTCTATCTTAAGTCATTATCTTTCGGAAAAATTATATTTTTCTAAGTTGTGCAGGTATTGTGGTTTAATCGATGGTGCTAAAGTAGCTACAAAATAAAAGCTCTGCTTTTTGGTTTTATGAACTGAATTGAGACTTTTTATGACAGTTTTTTTCTGCCCCCTGAAGGTCAGTTTGAGACATGCGAATGTGAGCCAGCAGCTATAAAATGCCCAGTTCTGGTGTCATTGGAAGTACAACTTTGCTCTTCTGAACTTGTGCTGAATAATCGTGAGTAGTCATTATCTAACTAGCAGTGGACAGTAAAAGCAGGTTCACGTTGAAGAATCTGAGAGTATGTCATATTGATGAGTCAATCAAACCTTTAACCCTCTGGGAGCTTTTATTTAGTTTTGCTCATTGTCTTTTTGAAACACTTTTTTTTTTCATAACATTGCAAATCAGAATTCAGGACAGACTATTTTACGTGAGAGGGGTTGTTTTGGTGTCAGAGTTGGGTTAAAGTTCAGGCACTACGTGAACCTTTCAGATGCTAATTAGCCATTCTGAATCATAAAGAACCAATACTTTGTTGCCACGGTTACGCATCATTTCTAAAAGTGAAAAGGTCAGAGCAAAAGTCCTCCCAGATGCAGAACATCCAGAACCAGAGGACAAGTTGTCCAAACAAGCGGTGCCTAGATAAAAAAAAAAGTATCAAGAAAAGTCTGGAGAAGAAGAACAAACCAGAGCTAACATAACAGCTGCCAACTTGAGGACATTGACATTTATATAAAATAATAGGGATGCACTGATACAAATATTGATATTTGGTATGAATATTGCTGTCATTGCCGATAACAATACTATATTATATATACATATTTTGTATATTTTTCCAGATTTTGACCATTCACTTATCCCCCCACTAAATCTCCCTCCCCAGAAACAAGTCAACAAGATGACTTTTGTTACTGATGTTAATGCTGATATAATCCCTAGAAAATATGTTATATTCATATTTTGGAACTGAATTAATAAAATTATTTAAACTTTTCAATAATATTCTAGTCTTAAATTATATAAAATTATATTATATTATATAAAATTATATTATATTATGTTATATTTTATTATATGCTCTTCGTTGTGGAACAGTCACGTGAAGAGGGATCCTAGATTTTCTGGTCCTTGTCTATGTGCTTCAGTCGACTTTCTATTTTGGGTAACTGGCTCTTTAAGGGAACAACACTCAAAAGCTAACAGCTATGAGCTCATCGGCTTGCGTTGTCATAGCAACAAAGGCTGTTGCAGCACAACTGAGAAATAAAATGGCTGGCGTTGTGTTGCTCTCCCTCCTCCTCCTCCTGCTGCTGCTGCTCTCCTCTTTCTTTTTGGTATCAGTGAACTGGAGCAGATTGGTTGTGACACCATCCTCCACCTCCCTCCACCCGCTCCATCTCCTCCCCACTTTGCCCTGTCCTGCCCCTCTCACTTTGCTCCTTGTTCCGTCCCTCCAACCGTCCATTCACACTCCCCACATGTGAGTCAGCATGGAGTGCGTTTGCTTGTTTGCTGTTGTCTTCTTGTGTTCTTTTTTTTTTTTCTTTTTGCAGTTCAGCAAAGTTTCAGTTGTTAAAAGTCAACCCTGCTGTCTCTAAGTGATTCCTGTTGACTGTGAGTTTTGTCGTATAGGGCCAGGAAAGGCAGAGAGAGGGGCCCCTCATCCTAAAGAGGGCATATGATGCAAAGAAGGTGGAGGGAGACAATGGAAATGGAAATTTAGCCAAAGACGTGTTCCTCTCTTTTTCTCCTGGATTTTTACCAGAGGAGTAAAAATTTTTTATATTTTGTTTTATTAAATTTTTTGTTGTGTGTGTGTGTGTGTGTGTTCATATTTACTCTCCTCTCTGCCTCTAACGCATGTCCTCGTTCTCTCTCCCTTGCATCCTCTCCTCCCATCCCCTCAGCCTCAATCACCCAGACACAGACGCATGCATGCTCACGCAGAATCACGCGCAGCAGGCGGATGCGCACATACGTACTCTCTCTCTCTCCCTCTCTTGCTCTCTCCCTGTCACACACACACATGCACGCACACGCGCGCACACACATACTCACACACCCTTCCTGGAGGTGCTGGGAGCAGCTGCAGCATTAGCGTTGAAAGAGATTTTTGCTGTTGACTGGAGTTTGCATCTCCCACACCCCCCCTCAGCGTCCGCCCCCCTCCCCCGTTAATGAATGGATGCTACGGCGATCGGATCGGGGAGCTTCTAACGTCGGATCGCGGGGGGGAAACTGTGGATATCTATTCCTGACTTGATTTATTTATTTCATTTCGATGCTCACCATTTTTTTCCTCTCCCCACCCCTCTCGCTGGTGTGCTGTTGTCGAAAGGACGATGGGGTCTTGTGGCTGATGGGATAAAGATGGAGGTGAACATGATGTCTCCGGCGCTGGGCTTACTACGGAGGTTTTAATGCCCGTCGGGGCCTGAATGGAGCTTTTTATATCGGGCTTTTTTCTTTTTCTTTTTTTTTTTTAAAGCCAGCTCTTTTGTTTTACGGGAGGGGGGATCGGCCGAGCACTCCTGTGGTGAATTGAGCTATTGTCAAAGACTGGGCCTCTTAAAGCTTTTGCTTCTGTGACCATACCATCAATCTCCTCCGGATCTCTCCCCCCCCCTCCACCCCCCACCCCTCTTTCTCCCTGCTACTTTCTGAAAAGGGAACGCACAGCTTCCCCCCTCACCCCTCCACCCACCCCCCTAAAAAAGAAAAAAAAAAAAAAGCTCAGCTGAAATCCTTTTCTCACCGTCCTCTTTGCTTCCAATGCCCCATTTCCCTCATCTCTACCCCTGCTCCCTCCACCCCCCCACCCTTCCAACATCTCTCCCGCTCCCTCCTCCCACATCAGAGTGGCTACGTAATGTGCCTCCCTACGCATGCAAATGGGGATGCTACAAATGGTGGCTGGGACTGATGTCGATGAAAGGGTGATGCCTCGCGCAATCACCTGCTCCTCCGCCACCGTCGCCCCGGATCAGCCGATGACAACAGCCCACAGCGCCGACGCGCTCGTTCGTAGCTCGCTCGTGGACGTAAATGAGATGCGTGAATGTGTGTAAAGGCGCACACTGGTTCCTGCCATGTCTGGTGTGTGATCGCTCTAGCGGGACGTTCTCACTGATGCGGGGGAGGCACTGAGCCTGAGGTTGGTCGACCTCCCCCTTCCCCACCTCCCCTCCTTTCCTTCCCCCTCTCCCCCTATCCCCCACCCTCTCTCTCCTTTCTCCCCCCCCATTTCACCAGTTCCCAGCACCCCCTACCCCTTGCCACCCCTTTTTGCCCCACGCTTCCTTATCCCAGAGGTCCCTGGGGAGTGAAGGCCGCCGGATTAGGAAAAAAACAGGGGGAAAAAAGGGGGGTTACGATGAAGAAGAACCGCAGCGGCAATCTGCGGCGGGCCTGGCCCAGCTCGGAGCTTCCCGAACGCCCGCTGGATCACAATCTCTCTCGTAGCGAGAAGGACATCCGTGTGCAGAAGCAGCATCTTCCTCCTCCTCCTCCGCATTTCTCTCCATCCCCACCAAGTTATCGTGCGCCAGGTGAGTCTGACACTCCCCCTACCCCCTCTTGTGCCAGAAGCTCCACCTTCTCTACGTTAAGGCAGCTAAGAGTTTAGGAAAAGTGATGTGGAATCAGTTTTGAATCAACTCCAACCCATTGGGGATGATGTGAGATGTAAAAAGTGTTGGGAAAGCTTTTCCTTTCTATCCCAGTGGAAGCTGGCATTTCAGTGGGGTCAAATCTGTGTGCATTTTCCTTGATATATTTTTATAATCACACTTTATCTGAGCTACGTTTTGAAATGTAGATAACAGGGTTAGGGTAGGTAGGGTAGGTACAGCGTGTACCGTTTGTATAAATGGTTGTAGGATGTTTACCTTTGGGAGAAATCTTGTCCTTCAGTCCTATTGCGTGCTTTCTCATCTCAGACTATGAAGGACCATTCTCACTTTGCAAAACAAACACTTTTATTTCTTTTCATCGTATTAGGCCATCTAATGTGTCCTGGTTCAACACAGCTGAAACGCATTCGTGTGCAAATTCAAAAAGTCCCCTACAGCCACACGAAGCTTAAAGGGCTTGAGATACTAAAGAGAGATAACGTCATCGTGTTGCTTAACTGACCGTTCAGGCTGAGTGTTGCTGAAGAGGCAGAGCTAAAGTTAAAGAAGCACAACTTGGATGAGTGATGCCGATTCCGTTGTTTGGAAGGGGTAAGGGGGGGATTTTCATGTCAAACTTGAGCTTTGGACATTAGATTCCTCATCGTCTCGTGTGATTCTCAGATGTAGGTCAGGGGACAGGGTCACTACAGCACAGATGCTGCAGCAGTTGCATGCAGTGTGTTGCTTTACAACCTTCCAGCTAGACAGATAGAGCTTGAAGCCCGGGCTTTCTGTGCGGTACGGGATGATCTCATCATTCACTACGGCTGACAGCAAAACCAGCTTATGGCGGACCTGACAATTTCTGCGTGGGTTAGCTTAGAGGGGAATTTTGAGCAGGTCCCTCTTTGAGGATGCTTTAGCCGGTTCTCTGAAACAGACGAGCGGTTTGCAAAGGATTTTTCAGTCTGCTGCAGCAGATGCCTCGCTTTGCTAACCCAGAAAAGGCAGCGGCAGCAGCAAAGAGAAGCACAGAGACGAGGGGAGGAGCCGTTCCTGGCAGCATGCACACTGCCGCTGTTTGACCATTACATCATAGCTTCACACGCTGCGCCCACTGTTCATTCATGATCTAACTGTTGTGCCTGTGCCTCCTCCTCCTCATTCTGCAGGTGATGTGTCTCCGATCAGTATGTCACCTATCAGTCAGTCACAATTCATACCACTGGGGGAGATCTTGTGCTTGGCCATCTCTGCTATGAACTCTGCCCACAAGCCTGTCAACCAGGAGGCACTGATGGAGCACCTCACTGCCAGTTTTCCAGGTACAAATCCATGCAAAAACGTGGAATACATAGGGGAAAAATGACTATTAGAAATGTACAGTGGAGTGAGAAAATATTTCCCCTTTACAGATTTCTTCTGTTTGCTTTGTTGTTACACTTTTATGATTCAGACCATCAAACAAATTTTACTATCCGACAAAGATAAAACAAATAAGGAACAGCAAACACACGGCAGAGAAAGAAAAATGCTGGGTCAGATCAGAATACTACAACAGCAGTGTTTGTTTAGAAGATCTACTCATTTTCTGTTGTGTGTATTTCTCTAACACAAGGAGAGGAACTGATAGTACGGTGAAGAAACTCCATTAATCCCTTGTCACTAAGCCCATTGTGTTGATGTGTTAAAAATGTTAAACGTTACAAAAATTCAGAGGTGCATGAGCAAGGACCTTAATTTAGAAATAATAGCATGTGAGGCAAATGGACAGGTGATCATGTCCTTGCGCCCAGTTCGATACGTCAGCTACAAACCTAGCTTAATGCTTTCTACATCATCGTCATTGGTGTACATAAAAAAAAAAAAAAAAACATATTTAAAATAAACAAAATGATACTGGTGGGGAGTCAAGTAAAGCCTTGAGGCCGACCAGACTTATAGTATACTGAACTGATCTTGCTTGGCAGACTAACTGCCTATGCTGCCATTAATGGATTGAACGTAGGTAGACTCTCCAATGCAATCAGTCCAATAAATCTGATTAGCTAATAACAAGTTAAACTGACAAACCAGACCTTCTGAAAACTCAAGTATCCTGCTCCATATTTACTAACGTAGCATTAGCAGCTATTCCAGTAGCAGCTTCAGGAGCAGCTGTAGGTTCCTCTGTACCCAGCAAGCAAGCGAATGTTCAGATTAGTAAATGTCCCCAGTACGTCGACTAAATGTTGACTCTGAACATTCAAATATATGTGGAAATATATTTTTCCATAGCAATAAAAAATGTTGCCTAGAAAAATATACATATTGGTTGTTTTAAATACATAATGGTTGTTTTAAAATGCAGATGTTTTCCTTGAAATTTTTTATTAGTTCCAAAACTAGTTGCATTAAAATTGATTTACAGTTTACAGATTTACAGTTTTCAAGGAAAGTTATACTGATAATGTGTCTGTGTCTCTGTATAATTTTATATATATATATATTAGAACAAAGTGTCTCCTTCATAGACACTTTCTAATAGTACAGTCAAAGATTGTCATATCACGCACCCATAGACAAACTTCATAAAGAGAGCATCATACCTATAGTCAAACATGGTGGTAGTTGTGTGATGGTCTGGGGCTGCTTTGCTGCTTCAGGACCTGGACAACTCGCCGTAATGATTGGAACCATGGATTCTGCTCTCTTCCAGGAAAATATGCCTCCATTTTTTTGGAGTAAGACAATGATTGGAAGCACACCAACAAGACTAACCATAATGACAGTTTGTGTTTAATTTCACAAATTAAAAACACATCCAAAAATGTTTTTTTTTTGTTTGTTTGTTTGTGTGTTGACTCAGGTGTCTGATATTAAGTTTTCTTTGATGATCTAAAACAGTTAGAGTTGCAAAAATAAGGAGAAATCTGTGATGGGGTAAATGCTGTTTTGACATCCCGCTATTTTTGTTATGGCTTCATGTTTTGGCTCATAACCGGATCTGCTTCGGGGTACAGAAACAGATCAGGTACATACAAGTACATAAAAATGGCACTTGATTATGATTTACTCACTGATTCCGTTAAGTCCATTTCTCAACACTAAAAATAAATACGTTGACAAAAGGTTAAAGCTGTTGTTCAAAGGGTGAAGTTAGTCGCAGCACAAATAGTTTCCAATATTTAGATACTTTTTTTAGTAGTAGTAATGTTTCATATGTGTTTTAAAATGTAAATCATCTTGAGAATGAAAGCCAGTGAAAAAATAAAAATACATAAAAAAGTAGATCAGGTTATGAGCCAATTTTATTTCCCTGATGTTTACACCAAAGGATTGAACATGGCCTATACCAACAAAGAAATTTTTACAATATAGAATGTTTAAGTTTCAAGAAAAATGTCTTAGTCTAAAAACTGTTGAATGTTAAATGAAAAATTGTGAAGCTGCCTAATTTCTGTCTGTGGAGCATCAATCTGGTGCACGCAGTACTAATATAGTTTGTGTGTGAGTGGGTGGTGTGTTCATGTCTAGTAAACTTAAAGGGACAGTATTATGTAAAATTGACTTTTTAGAGCTTTCCATAATGTTATACCGTTATTACCTCATCAAAAAATGCCTGGAGTCTTGCTTTGAATCTTTCGTGTTTGAGAAATTCTTTAAAAATGTTGTTAAAGGGTTTATAGAGGCACCATGTTATGATGACTTCCTGAAGGCAGACTTTCAGAGAATGAAAGTTTCTAAAGAGACAAAGGTTCAATGTCAAGACGTTAACTTACAAAGTCAAATTTCTTCTGAGCCATATTTGCTATATATAGAAATTTTATGTCAACTGAAGGTAAAATAGTTACTTCATTTCTAGCACATAGTGCTATAAAATGGCACCATGTGGCTGAAAAATACACAATTTTGACCCTTTAAAAGTTCTGATGGGTCCTATTGAAGGAAGTTGTCTCAGTTTATTTCTGTGCTGATAACTTTTGGACCAAGTGATTCAGACAAAATCACTGTCTGAATCACACTGTCTTTTGGTTATTCTGGTGAGTGTGAGCAACTGGTTAACTACCATGTTAGTAGCCCAAGGAGGTGATAGTTACACCAGCACCAATTACTGCTGCTGTGAAAACCTGAACTTACATCTGAGCTATTGGTGGCAGGTAGAAGCACATCCATCATAATGACAACAAAAGGGGAAGTTTTGACATTGAGGTAGTCAAAGTCAAAACTTTGAATAAGTTTATATTTATTCCTGCCATTTCAAATCTGCAATTGAAACCAGAAGCTTACGTACACAAACTTAAGCTGCCATTTTTCTCCCTGCCTAAAGTTAAATCAGACCAAACTTCTCTTGCTTTAGACCTGCTAGAATTACCAAAATTATTTCTATTTGCTAAATGCTACAAAAATTTGAGGGAAAAACATCTGGGATTTATGTATTCATGTCTCTTGAATGAAATAGATGGTATCACAAGGAAAGGATATTATGTAGAAATATTGAAGCAAAATCTGAAAACATCAGCCAAAAAGTGAAAGCTCAGGTCCAATTGAGCCATGACCCTCAGCGTGCAGACAAAGTGGTTTGATTAAAAATAAAGTAAATGTTCTTGAATGACCATCACAAAGCCCTGCTTTCAGGCCTATTGAGAAGTTAGTGTATATCAGTAAGTCCCTCATCCGTAATTTTCAAAAAAATTCCAATAATTCCCTAAATAACTGTATTCATATTATTGATCTAGACAGAGATTTTATCCATCTGTCCAACTTTGAAACCAGATATTTTCATACATGACTGCACAGTGTTATAGTTAGCAGCACTGTTGTTATTTCTGCATGCTAAATGCCACAACGCCAGAGGGTTTCTTTATATACTGTACATTTCACTAAATATTTTTAGTAATCTTGCCTTCTTGTGACCTTCTTCAAGCTTATAGCAAAACTTTGCTGTGGAGGTTTTGACCATCACAAGACATGTTTCCAAAAATGAAGGGCTTTGTCTCTACTCGCAATTTTTAAGCTGGCTTTTAATGTGGCTTCAGGACTACTGGCTTCTTGCTCTGAGTGTGTCAAACATTGACACAAAAGGGTAATGTTTATACAGTGAATGTAAGCATCTGTCAAGATCTGCCAACTGTAAATGATTAATGCAACATACTGCAAGGATTTAAATGTTTAAAATTGTTATGTTTCTGCTGAGTTAAAACTAGATAACCTGTAAAACATGGATAAGTCTACATTATTTCTTAAAAAACAGGAGAATATACAGCCATATTTAATAAATTAGAGTATTATTTTTAGAAGTTAATTTATTCAGCTCAGGGAAACAGATTATATAGCTCAATTTCACACAGACTGATGCCTTTAAGCCTTAAAAAAGTAAATTATTTATATTTTTCATATTTTTTGCTTACAGTTAATGAGAACACAACATTTCAGATTAGAATATTTAATCAAACCTACAAAAAAACCCATTTTAATACAGAGATGTGGGTTTAATGAAAACATGTTTAACACAAGTTGCCCTTTGACTTTACTGGATTTGTCTACTATTCTTTCCACTAATATTTTCATTTTACTTTATTGAGTTTGATATGTGCTTCTTGCAGGTGTGCCTACACCCAGCCCAGAGGTCCTGCGACACACTCTGAACATGCTGGTGCGAGAGAGGAAGATATATCCAACTCCAGAGGGCTACTTCATCGTCACTCCCCAGACGTACTTTATCACTCCTTCCCTCATCAGAACAAACAACAAGTGGTATCATCTGGAGGATCGGCTGCCGGAGCGTCAGCAGCAACAGCCACAGAACTGTACCTCACCTCAGTCTGGGAATGTCACACCGTCCACACCAGGCTGCATGAGAGATAGGCCTTCTCGGAAGAACCACAATGACTCATACAATCCCTATCGTGAGGAACAGTCAAGACTGCATGGCTCTGCACTCCAAAATAAGTCACCAAAGGAGCACAAGGGAGATTCCTATCAAAGCAAGCCACCCAAGGATCAAAATGGCGGGGAGACCCTTCCAAGCACGTCGACCAGGGAACACAGAGGAGAGCCACCATCATACCCCCATCCCCCAGCTCCCACTTCTCCTCCTATACAGTCTTCGCCTTCTCAAGATCAAGCTGATAAGAGCAAAGGCATTACTTCTTTCCCTTATAAAGCTGACACTCTGACCAAAAAGAAAGAGGCAAGTAGTGGTGGAAGTGGTGAGAAGCAAACCAAAAGGTTTGGTCTCAAACTTTTTAGACTAAGTTTCAAGAAGGATAAAATGCGACAGCTGGCTACCTTCTCAGCCCAGTTCCCCCCTGAGGAATGGCCCCTACGTGACGAAGACGTACCAACCACACCCATTCCACGGGAGGTGGAGATGGAGATAATTCGGAGGATTAATCCTGACTTAACAGTGGAGAATGTTGCGAGGCACACTGCTGTAATGAAGAGGCTGGAGGAAGAGCGTACACAGAAGAACAAGGCGGGGTCTTCTGCCCAGCACAGTGCACGCAGCCGTAGGGGCAGGGGGCACCGGAGGGCACCACATGGTAAGTCTCGCTCTCATAGCAAACCGAGGACATCCAGGGGAGACCCATCCGAAGGTTCAAACTGGGATCTTGTGTTCATGGAAAGGGATTATCGTTTCTTTAGCCACTCGTTGGTTCGCTCACCTCGGGAAGCTATGTACACTCTGGAACGTAGGCGAAGTGGAGGTGCAACGTATCTGGTTCACAGTAACCCAAATATTACTGAATCGTACTGCCCAGTTACACCTGAGTGGGACGTGTCTGGGGAGCTGGCCAAGAGACGAACTGAGATGCCCTTTCCTGAGCCTTCACGTGGAACATGTCAGTCCAGAGTACAAAGAAGTCACAGTCACAATCAGGACAGGAAGTCTCGACACGAGAGGTCAGATCAAGCTAAGGAACGATCTCGGTCAATGGACAACTCTCTCAAGGGTCCGTCACTGGGAGCCCCGGAAGACTTTGAACCCAGTCTGGAGGAGCGTAGTCATTACTACACTGACGATGGCACTCTTCGAGCCTCACAGAAGTCCTCCCACTACTCAAGGATCATGTTCTCTGCTGCTAAGTTCCACTCCGACTTTAATGTGCCTGATTTGGGGAAAGGGAGTCTGGATGAGTCAAGGATCCGGAGTACAATGGAAAGGAACAAAAGCAGAGACAGTTTACCGACGTACAATGAGCTAATGGGACTTTCTCCTAAGCCCTCTACGGATGAGTACTTCCAGTGCAATACATCAAATGAAACAATCCTTACTGCCCCTTCGCCTCAGGCAAAATCAGAATATGACACATTAACCTCATCAGGGGGACTCCGAAAGGGCTCTCCAGCTGACCGGCAAACTCCTCACCTTACCTCTCCTCATACAATGGAGTACAAAGAGGACATGTCGGCAGCAAAGGGACAGAGCGGTTCAGCGCGACTGACGCCAAGCCAGACGCCAGAACCAGCACAAAATGCCCGTTTGACACCACACCAACACAATGTAGATCCTGGAGGGGGAGGAGGCAGCTTGGTGATAAAGAGGAAAGAGATCTTCAGCAAGGACACTTTGTTCAAACCTCCACATAATGCCTTGTCCACTGGCTATGTGGACAGCAGCTACACCAAGTCTGGCACATTGCGGAAAGCCTCACATGCCAAATCAACAGAGGCCCTAGACAATCCTGAGCCCCAGCAGCCTTCCAATTCAGCCACTTCCTCAGCGTCACCTGCAGTTTTACAGAGCAGCTTAGAGCCAACAGTCCCTTCTGCCTCCTTTGACTATTATAACGTATCAGATGATGAGGAGGAGGAAGAGGCAGAGGAGGACTCGCACAAAGAGTTGGCCACAGCAGAGGACAGCAAAGACCATGGGGAAGGAGGCGGGAATGTTGGAGGCAGCAGTGGTGGTGGCGGAGAAGGAACCATGCAGTGGCTTCTTGAACGGGAGAAGGAACATGATTTGCAGCGAAAACTGGAGACCAATCTGACCCTGCTCAGCCCCAAGGAGACGGAGAACAGCAGCAGCCAGAAGTCAGCCCACTCTGCCCGCTTGGACAGCATGGACAGCAGCAGTGTCACAGTGGACAGTGGCTTTAACTCTCCTAGGTAAGAGCCAAAGTAAACTGTGCATCATTCAAAACTTGTCATAAGATAATGTGTCAAACAAATCCATCTGTTTGTAGCCAGATCACAAGTATTTTGAAATGTCAGATCCACATACAAGTATCTAAGGATCAGCCACCTGTTAGTTCATCTAGGGCATGGCAATCCTCAGTGCTTAAAAAGATAACGCCATTGAAGAAGCAATACAAGTTCAGTTGCCATTTGTTTAAGCAAATAGGATGATTTATAAATCCATACAAATACTTTATGAAACTTATTTTCTGGATTGGCACGACAGTCAGTTGGGAAATGGTCAACTGGAGATTTCTTCCTTCCTAAAATGTGGGTGACCTCTGAAACTCAATATGCTTTTTTTGTTTTTAAATCTCATTTTTTTTCTTTACTGTCTTAATTTTCCTAACTTTTAATTAGTGCCTGGTTGTAAAGTTGAGAATTTCCCAGTGGGGATTGATAAAGTATTTCTGATTCCGAGGGAAAGAGTGGTTTTTAGTGACAGGCTGACAGGAGTCTCCATGGACTATGATGTTTGCAGATGACATTGTGATAGGCAGTGAGAGCAGCATCTAAGTAGAGGAAAACCTAGAGGTGGAGGCATGTACTGGAAAAGAGGGGAACGGAGACTAGTCATAGCAAGATGGAATACACTTGCAAATGTGAACGGCACAATGGAACAGTGATATTACACTGAGTAGAAGTAAAGAAAGTAGAGGACTTTAAGTACTGAGGATCAACAGTCCAGAGCAGGGGTCCTCAATACGTCAATAGGTTTTGAGTCGATCTCGGCAGCAGGTGACAAACTGAAGGCCACCAGGACGCTGAGACCAGAACTTTGGAAATGTTCAGAGAGATAATGATTATATTGTTAGAAGGATCCTGATTGGAACCATTGAGCAGGAGGCCAGGAGGAAATTTAGGGGTCTGGATGGATAATGTGAAGATAGAGGATGGGGAGGATAGGACTGAATGGAGACTGATGATTCGGTGTGGCAGCCCCTGAAGGGAAAAGCCAAAACAGAAGAAGGAAGAAGATGAAAAAACTGGTTCTCTCAGAATCAGAAATACTTTATTTTTACTCAGGAAAGCTGAGTAAAAATCTATGCCACACTTTTCAGAAATTTGAATATTTATCTTTTTTCCACTTTATAAGAAAGTGTTTTTGTTTTGTTCTTTTACATAACATTTCCAAAAATAAGATGAAGTTTGTGGTTAGGTAAGGGCATACTTTTGTGAGGCAGTCTAATTTCAACAGAAACTTAAAAAGAGTGAACAAGCTTTAGTGAGAATTTAAAAATACAGCAATTAATTCAGTTAAGCCCAGAAGTATTCCCAAGATTTAGCTGTAATTACGGTAATATTTCAATTTTGTCAAAATGTTCAATTTGAATGGAAGTACCGTTAATGTTTTGAAGTGACCCAGCCAGATGCCAAACTTAAATCTGATGAAGAATTTATGGAGGAAGGTAAAGAATATGATGATGACAATGAGGCTTTCCAACCTCAAAGATTTGGAGCACATTACCAAAGATAATTAAATGTTCCACTTACCAGTGAAAACATGGAAAACAATGGTTAGCAATTATCAGAAGGGTTTGACTGATTCTGAAAAATATTGTAGTGGAACATGCTATGATGCCAATAAAACTTCAAAAATTGAATATATATTGTATATAAAGCCTGTAAATTCAAATATTTTTCTTAATCTTATGTACTAAAGCTGCAGTATTTAACTCTTATTTTAAAAAATGTTGTTTTACATATTTGTTAAAACTGCCACCATGTTGTGAGAGTATAATACGAGACAAAATCTGTTCTTTCAAATGTCTTTTTGTTTTCACTAGAAATATATTGACAGATATGATACCTATAGACAATCTCCTCCATCTTTTCTACCCATTGTCATCTGCAGAAAAGCACTACCCCCATTGTCAGAAGCAACCAATTAGAACCAGGGGGTGGGGTGTTAGCGCTGTCAATCACACTCATATACACACTGATTAATGTGCTAAGAGAAGCAACTTACTGTTCCATGCCATGCCAACAAGCCTGAGTATTCATTGCAGGCTTTGTTATGAAGAACAAGTTGTTATATAGCAGCGAGCAAGGGGGCAGGGTACAAGCAGTGCGAACACTAAATGATCAACAGCACGAAGACCTCCCTGCTCTGATTTTTTGTTTCTGACCAATCAGTTTATTTCTGCAGCTGGTAGTAGAAGAGGAGCTTGATTGTTTTTTCACTGATCATCTGTATTACACTAAATTGTAAACAGTTTTAACAAATATGTGAGAAGATTTTTATATAACGGTTACTGCAACTTAAAACATCACAATATTTCTTACCTGTCTCATGAGACAAGTGTCCAGTTGCTGTTAGCATGATTTTGTTTGGCACAGTTTAGCTAAATTAGGATAAAACATTTTCTCACAAACTTTAAATAATAAATAATGGGTGGCATCAACTTGGTAGTAGTCAGAAGGGCAATCTACCATCACTCTCATTATCTGATTTAAAAGATTTAATTGTGTCAGACAAGGCAAATTATTTCGTGGTAACAATAGGAAAACATCACCTTACAAACGATTAGAATTCTGGTTGCAATTCATCTCTTATTGTTCAAACTTACAAAATTAACATAATTTCAGTTATAAAATCAAATTTACAAAATACAAACATGACAATACAAAACTGACATTTTCACTGCAATGAAAGTATCATAATGCAACATTAGTATCATAAGCTGATACTAATGTTGACATGCTGTTGGTTGATGTTTGGACAATTTCAGTGCAGTTTTAGAATTGTGGATTGTAGTTGATCGTCTCTTACTCAAAATCTAAAAATATCAAAAATATTTAGACTGATCAAACATAACTTAGTTAATAGATCTGATTAAGCTAAGAAGAGGCTCGTTTGGCTAAATTCGCTATCATTCTAACTTGAACTGGCAGCTAAGATTCTGCCCACCAAGTTAAAAAAAAAATAAACAGAGTGAGAGACAAAGCAAAAATGTGTTGTAACACAAGTGGATACCAACATATCAAATCTGAATTATTTACATTTTTTATGGATCCTTTAAAATAATTTCCAAAACCTTCATTCTGTGTGTTAAACATGTTCCAGTGCTTTATTTAAGGCTATCCTGAATCTTGCATATGGATGTCTGTGGCACAGCGAGTTGAATCTGAAGGTTGTAGGTTTGATTACAGCTTCTTCCAATCACATGTCAGTGTACATATGGGCAAGCCACATATTCTCAAGTTCTTTAGAATGTGAGCAAATGTGCAATATTAGTGTTTTTATGGGATCTGGTATGTAATCGTTCGTACGCCATGCTGTGCTGTAATGTGGATCTTCAGACCCCTCTAGAAACCTTTTTCAAAAATAGGGACAAATGACAAATCTAGCAATTTTTGGGGGTTGCATTCTTGGAGACTTTTGGAGAGTCTGAAGTGAAGCATGATTTCTTTGAATGAGTGGTGGGTGCAACTGCCCTAAAGCCCACAGAGGCAGCACAGCTGTCCTTTTTAGGCTTCAGCCTCTCTGAAAATTAATTGCACATAAGTGAAGCGGCTGCTGATTCATCACCTGTTAGAGTGGGATGTAAATGTATTGGTTTTTTGGGTTTTTGTTTTTTATATCTACAACAAATTACTGCACAAAAATAAATAAGCTCAAATTTATTGCTGTTTATGGTTATCTGAGAATGTAGGCTTAAACTAAACTAGATTTAAGAAAACTAACCAAAAAGACTAAAATAAATAAATAAATAAAATGAATGAATGAGAAAGCAAATAGAAACTCTGCCATAATACAGCATTAGCATTCTTACTCACTTTTTGTTCCTCTTATTGACTCCCTTTTTCTTTCCTACAGTGTTTCATCATAATCTCATGCAGTTAGCTGGTGAGATGATGGCAACACAGATTCTGTAAAAAAGACAAACAGACGGGACCAAAACATTTTTGGGATAATTGTAGAAACCCATTGTTGTGTCTGGTATTTTGCTCCCCTTGTACAGGCCAAAGCTGAATTATTTTTTACAGTTTGTTTAAGACTCAGTGAAACATGTGTTGAACCCTACACTTAGATTTGCGAAAACACAGAAAAGTATGAGTTGTGTGTTATTGCTTTTCTAAAAAGTCCATTAAAGTTGGCATGATATTTGACGTAAACATGATTGCTTGGAAACTGTTTCCCTTTTGGGGGGGATTACTTTTGTTAAATTATCAGTGGCATGATAGACTTCATCACTCTTTAAAATCATTAAAATGTCATTCTGTGAATCTGCTTTATAAGATCAAATCTTTGAAAAACATGACAAAATATTTTGTTACCTATGTCATGATAAATGTTGCCATTATCCACAATTGACTAACTAGACTTCAGCTTTGGACAGTTTCCCGATCAGAACTAACGTTTCTGGGTAGAACTGATTCAAAGAATTGCCGTGCCGCTCGCAGCAGCATTAGCTGTTGGGTTGCAGGTTGCATCATGCCGCTCAGACTGCCGGTGTCGGTTGCTCATTTCTTAAAAA
This sequence comes from Poeciliopsis turrubarensis, assembly GCA_010277015.1. Classification (NCBI taxonomy): domain Eukaryota; kingdom Metazoa; phylum Chordata; class Actinopteri; order Cyprinodontiformes; family Poeciliidae; genus Poeciliopsis; species Poeciliopsis turrubarensis. The sequence goes on from VMRN01000063.1 coordinate 1,462,118, forward strand.
TGTGGTTAAAATCTTGTCTAATGTCGTCTTCATAAACCCAGTTTTGTGATTCATCTTACCTCCAGAGTTCCATGGTTTGTTCTCCTGTAGGAATTGATTGCACTTAACCTCAACAAATCAGAATGGTTTTTTTTATTATTATTGTTATCATTTTCTGTGCTTTGATTTGTTTTCATCCATTTGAGGGAATTTTGCAAAGTCAATCCCTCATCTGTCCACTGTCACCACAAGCTTACTTAGGAGGAGAGATTGCTACAAAGTCAAAGATGTAATTAGCTGGACTTCCTTGGACACATACCTTAATATGAGATGAAAAGCTACATTATTATATCATAATTAGGATTGCATTTGACTGAATGGAATGAAATTAAAGGTATGTATTGGTGTTCTGTGAAAAAATAGCTGTGAAAAAAAAATGTTCCCCTTAATTTTTTTCCCCTTATACTTCAATATTTCAGGTCAACTAAAAAACTCTAATATATTCTCATATTCTGAGGAAGAAACAAAATCAGTTTTCAAAATGTGATTTTGACTATTAAGGCTCAAAAGGTAAAAACAAAAAAAAAAGTCCAGAAAGAACAAGGTCTCAATAACAGATAGGTTTAACGTTCAGTTACCTTTTTGGAAAGTAGCTTCCAAAAAGGTACATTTCAAAAGTTGCATCAAACAGCACAGGAGCTGGACCATTTCCTTTAAATGATGGAAACATGAGACCTGCACTGTGGCAGAACATTCAGAATAAGCATATCAGGCTATTAGTTTTAGACTCAGAGTTCAAGCTTATGTTATGCATTTACTTTATTATGTAGCAGGACAATTATCCAAAGAGCAGCAGCAATTTTACCCCAGAATGTCCCCACAAAAACCAAATGGCTTTCATATGGCCTATTTAAAGTTCTGACTAAAATCAGATTAAGATGCCGCAGCTTGACCTTGAACAAGCTGCTATTGCTAGGAAACCCTGCAATGGGACTGAATTCAAACCATTCTGCTTAATGGCTCAAAATCTCTCTGCAAAACAGTCAGTCAGTTATCCCAAACGTTGTTGCTCACTGAGGGAGGTACAACAATTTAAGTTTGTCAGATTAGCAAAAGAATTTTCCAGCAGAGAGTAATTAAAAAAGCAAAGTAGAAGGTGCACTATGTTACATTTTTGTAAAAAACAAACAAACATGTTTTTATATATTTGTTAAAGCTGTCTCCAGTGACAGTGTAATAAGAGACACAATCTAGGAAAATATCGATCTGCTCCACTTCCTTCCAGAGCTGCTGCAGCTGTCTGGAGAAATGCACCGCTCCCAAGCAAAAACAGCCAATCAGAGCCAGGAGGAGGGGCTTAGAGCTGTCAATCAACCTCATGAATGCGCTTGCCAAATGTGATAATGGCGGAGAAACAGCTTATAGTTACAGAAAACTATTTATCTGCCGTTGTTGGTGGCCATGCTTACTAGCCTTAGCATTCATGAGAGGCTGTACTAGCAGTGGCGTAACGAAGAGCAAGAGGGGTAGGAAAAGGAGGGATGAGCAGCGCTACACCGATACATGATTCACAACATAAAGACCCCCCTCCTCGCTTTGATTAGTTGTTTTTAGACAGCAGTGGGAGCTGTGGGAAAAGGCAGAGGAGCTAAATTTTTTCACAGATTATTGGTATGAGATAATCTCCTATTGGTATGAGATTATCAGTCTCATACCAAACTGTCAGCTCTAAGTGTAACAAAAAAAAAAAAAGCCAAAACCAAGAAACCTGTAAGGCAGCAAAAACCTTTTTTTCACGACACTGTAAAAAACCTCACTTGAATTTGTCATTTCCAAGCTAACTTTCTGTTTGTCGTGCAGAACGCGTGAAAGCCTTGCATCCAACACATCCAGCATCGTGGAAAGCAATAGACGGCAGAATCCGGCGCTGAGCCCAGGCCACATTGGCACCAGCAGCATTGGACTGCCTTTCAGCTTTCGCGCCATCCCCGAGCCCCCCACCACGCAGCCTGAGAAACTGCAGAAGTCATCGAACTGCCTGGCCTCCATCACCAGCGTCTGACAGACAGCACGGACTGAGACGGCCCAGGTGATGGAGCTGAAGTGAGGTGTTTTCACCATTTTGGTTTTCTTTTTTCCTTTCTTTATTTTTTTTTTTCCTTTTTTTTCTAACCCTTGCGCTCCAGTCACACACACACACATAAACACTCCACACATCTTCAGACTCCTGAGGATCCATTTACTGGGACTGTTACAAAAACAGGCATGGCTTCAAGAGACTGTTCCTACAGCATCAAGAACTTAACTGCAAAAAAACCCCCAGAAGAACAGAACAGAATATCAAGGCTGCAGCAGGTGCAGAAACCGACCTAAACTACGTTGATTTTGGTGACATGGACTCTAGTTTGGCTTATATCAAGATTCTTGAATATTGGTATTGGAAAGTAGTAGACTATAGGATTCAAGTTACATTTGGAAATATCAAAAAAGCTTTTTATATCGCTTAACAATACATGTCCGATTAAATGTTCTCCTTCCTGAAATAGCGTTGAGTTCTCCAGGACAATTTCATGTATCAGCACAATGTCGAGATAATAAAAGTTGATCCTGAGAACAACAAATGAAAGATATGAAAACATGAATCAGCTCAGATTTGTGTACCGCAATGCAAATTATGTATGTATACTCGATACTTTTGATATCCTAATTATTATAATGGTGGTATTAAAGATGCTATGTGACCAAAACGACGTTTGGATGGTTTGAGCTTCACCCCACCACACCTGCACAAACACTTTACAAAGCAACAAACTCCTTGTATTGTCCGATCTACAGGTTGCTGCTTTTGATCAAAGAAGTTCAGAAATTTCTAAAGTTTTTTGGAAACGACGCGGCGTGGGCCGGTTTCAGGATCAAGATATGGCAGTTCAGCAAAAGTCTTGCCAACAAGAAGCCAGAGAAAATGCTGCAGTGGTTTTTCTCTGGCTGTGTGAAGCTCTGAATGACACCACAAACCCCTCCCACACTTGTTGCTCAATGGTTATGCAAAGAAGATTTTTTCATATATCCCTTTGGTACCAAGAAATATTTCCAGTCACAAAAATCACATCAGTGAGCCTCTTATCACTCTTATTAGCTCAATCCTGTTTTTATTTAAAATGTTTTCCAGTTCCAGTATTAAAAGTTGTTAGAATTTAAAGTTTATTGATCTTTTATAATGTGCTCTTGCATTTTACCATTATATTACTTGAAAATGATCTCAAAACAACAATATTATCGTTTATCGCAATAACTTCTGGGTCAATTAACTGTCCTGCAAAATTTGTTATCATGACAGGCCAAGTCACGGCTTCCAACTCTTGAAGCCATGAGTTTCAGTTTCTATGGAAGCGACAGTTTCAGTTTCAGATGGAAGTTACGTCATGGACAGTTTGTTTCCTATTTCCTTTGCTGAGTTGTTCAGCTGTTCTACATTGTTGGTTCCTTTGTTTGTCATCTTCCTCCTGCTCTTTTCTGTGGACTCTCTGTGGGGTTCAGGTCCATATGGGCTGACCAACAGAACCACCATGGTCATTAAAGCAACTTCTGGTTCCTTTGGCATAGTGGGTTGGTACCATGTCCTTCTGGAAAATGAATTGAGCATCTCCATACAGTTTGTCAACATAAGGAAAATCTTAGAAAGGTGGAGAGGACGCATGTCGGAAACCTGACCGATCAGTAAATAGCTTGAGCAGAAATGCCACAAACAATCGTGCCATCAACATGTCAGTGACGCGTTACTCTAATCTGGCCCCTTGTTTAAGTAACAAGTATTCTAACACGTTACTATTTACAATCCAGTAATCAGATTAAAGTTATGCATCCACGTAGCATAATGAACACTCACTTTATCATTTGCCTCACAACTAGCAAGCTAAATACTCTGGTAGCACACACAAGCTACCAGATTCTGGTATATTTTATTGGTCAAAATGCATTGGTATAAGTTGGCTGGCAATTGAACAGGTTCTGCCTCTTTCTAAAACCAAAATAAAAAACAGCTCATAAATAGGACTCAGCAACCTAAATGTTTTTCTTCCTGTCATTTTCAGCCACAAACATTTAACTAAAATATCTACTGATATGCGTTATTGTCTCTGCCTCCCTCTGACTCTCTGCAGCCTGATGTCCCTGCATGGATTCATGTATTCACAACAGACACTACAGTAATGTACAGTATCAGAATGTGACTTAACTAAATATAAAAAAAATGTATGTTTTTATCATACAGAATGAGAAGTTAAACAACTTAATCATTTTCAGATGTATACATTATTATACATCTCAACTCTATTAACTGTGTAACTCATTTCTGATTGCAAATATTTTCACTCTTTTATTTATCGCTAGCACTTTTCTTTTCATGTTTCCTAACCATTACCCTTATAGTGTGGAAATAATGAAAAAAAATATTGAAACCTTGAAAGAAATCAACCTGACATCAGTCCTCACCTGTTCTGCTTCCTGGTTCTGTTATAATTAATGTGATTTTTATATCTTCACATCCTGAAACTCCACCTGGCTCTTCTCTGCCTTCTCTGACCTGCTCTTCTCATAATAAAATAGTTTAGTTTATTTAAAAATTAAAAACCAGTTCATACATATTTCAATACACAAAGGTGCGCCTTCAAAATAAAAGCATCCGAGTGGACAATTTCAAAATTCTTCGCAACTTTGATGAAATTATTGGGTGGGACGAATGTGACTGTCTCCAATATTGGGAGGCACACGCCCCCCAATATTGATGTGATTAATGTACAATCTTACATGTTATAATCAAAAGAGGGGATTGCGATGAAAAATTGTATTATGTGGTAATAAAGGCATAATATGTTATCTGATGATAAAATTTCCCACCACAGAACTCATGGGCATCTAACATCAGAAGGTATGAGGCAGCACTTTTGCTAAATGAATGTAATAATTATTGAATAATGAATAACATGTTTTCTGGTTTCACTACAAAAATAATTTCCTGTAAACTCAAACGTTTTCCCAGACGGGTCGAAATCATCAAGTTGAAACTGTTTGCAGACCATAAAAAACATGCTTACTGTTTGAAAACCCTAAAAAGTTTGTGATAGTAAATAGTAATTTTTGAGGGAAATGGATTTGTAACTCATTAAAGACCAAAAGCATAATGGTTTGGTAGACATGTTTTATTAAAATAAAGGCAGATAGCTGCTTTTGAGTAAACATTGATAGATATTTGTGACCCGATTTAGTAGTTAAAAAGGACATTTATTAAAATATAAACATTGTACTGTTCTTAACATTTTTGATTGTAATGTATCATTTTTAAATTGGACACCTGCTGTTTCAGTATGTCAGCCTCCTACTGTAAATGAGATTTTGAAAATTCAAGCTGCACCTTCTACTTTACTTAGAAAAACATTGCAACCCAAAGCAAGCAACACGGGGGAAAAAGTCTACATAGCAACAGACTTTGTGGTTCATAAATCAGAAATGTAGGCAGTTCATTCAATACGTTTTCTGTATTTTGAGTTAATACAGATGTCTTATTTGCCGAACATGTTGTAAACTTGGAGCTTGAATTGTTTGAACTCTTGGTAGTTCAAGCTGCCTGCAGTTCCCTGGGTGACCTGTACGTGGAGCTGAACCCGGATTGGCGGCTTAAGAAGCTGCTGCAATATCGTTGCAACAAGGAGAAACCTCCATGTCAGCCAACAACAAGCTGACCCAGTCTCACAGCTTATGGTTTTAGTTCCTCTGGAGAGAGCAGATTACAAAACACCACGAGCTTTGGACTCATTATACAACACAGAGCCGTCTGGCTTAATTTGATCATTTATTGTGTTATTGTTGTTGTTGTTGTTGTTTTGGTTTGCTGTTATTCGTATTCAATTTTATTCAAAAAACCTCAATAAATGATCTGGGAAAAGGTAAAAACATTTTTACTGGGAAATCCAGCTCCAGTTCAAAGCACTGACCTTTGATAAACTCGTCGTTGGTGCCCCCTAGTGGTTACAAAGGACTAAAGCACTGAATAAAGAATACTCCTCAGTGCTTTTGATTGTCTTAATGCCTTTCCTTTTTAAAGTTTTTTGTTACACACTTTCATCTCTTGAACTGAAAAGTGGGGTTTTTTTGGTTTTGTTTTTTTTTTTTAATCCTAAGTAACAGCTGGATCATTTTAGCTCACTTTAGTTTTGCACATTCGTTAACATATAATGTCAGTCTGACATGAAATTGTGCCAGACTGAGAGGGTGATGGAGAAGAACAGGAAAATTTAATTGACATCACATGATCTATAAAATACAAAAGATACCAAAGAATTAATCAAACAATAACAATACAAATTTTCAATAAGCAACTGTATGAACCACTGTTTTAAAGATTTAGAAATATGATATTCCTCAGTTCTGTTGGCATGCCAAGAATGAACTGCCCCTTCAGAGAAGACTGACTTTTTGCTACATCTTAGTTAAAACTCTTGTGGATCAATTTTTAGATTTATTACGAAAAATTACTTTTTAATGGAAGATGGAAAACCATGTAAAACTATATAAAGCTGTGCAGAGACCTTTGGGGGCAGGGGCTCAAAGTAAAAAAAAAAAAAAAAAGGGCACACAGCAGGAGCAGACATGTCCGAAAATGTCAGAGCAACATTGCAATTAGGTGACGTATTAGGTGACGTACTTACATTCTTGCCTAAAAACATTGTACCAAATCACGTTGTGACATTTAAAGTTTAAAATAGCAAAATAATTTGTCGCTCTTCACCGCCATTGTCATGCCTGAATGCCTGGTTGGGACCCCCAATGAATTATGGAATATGGTGGGCCGTGAAGGACACACCGGACCTGTTCTTCAAATTTGGGGAAAGGAGGGACACATTTGAAGGAGTATTCGAATTCGGACAGGCCTTGTTGCCATGCTATGACGTAATCGGCCTACAAATCCGTCCTTGGAGGCACGTAACATGTTCTTCTCAGATTCAGTGTCCTCCACCTCCTCCAGAACGTGTTCAAAATTCTGCCGGAAATGAGAGTTAAAGCTTCGTCTCACAGGAGACTCTGTCAGATGTTCCCAGCAGACCCTCACAACACGTTTGGGCCTCCCAGGTCTGACTGGCATCCTCCCCCACCATCGGAGCCAACTCACCACCAGGTGGTGGTCAGTGGACAGCTCTGTACCTCTCTTCACCCGAATGTCCAAGACATACGGCCGCAGATCTGATAAAACAATGAGAAAGTTGATCATCGAACTGTGGCCTATGGTGTCTTGCTGCCAAGTGCACATATGGACACCCTTATGCCTGACCATGGCGTTTGTTATGGACAATCCATGATGAGCACAGAAGTCCAACAACAGAACACCACTTGAGTTCAGATCAGGGGGCCGTTCCTCCCAACCACGCACCTCCAGGTCTCACTGTCATTGCCCATGTGAGTGTTGACGTCCCCCAGCAGAACAAGGGAGTCCCTAGGAGGGGCGCTCTCCAATTGTTCGGACCGTAAGCACAGACAACAGTCAGGACTCATTACCCCACCTGTAGGCGGAGGAAGGCTACCCTCTCGTTCACCGGGGCAAACCCCAACATACAGGCATCGAGGTGGGGGGCCAACATGTATGCCCACTCCTGCCCGACGCCTCTCACCATGGGCAACTCCAGAGTGGAGGTATGTCCAGCCCCTCTCAAAAAGACTGGTTCCAGAACCGGAACCATGCATCGAGGTAAGATAGTATTTCTAGCCAAAACCTCTCAACCTCACACACCAGCTCTGGCTCCTTCCCCACCAGGGCGGTGACATTCCACGTCCCAAGAGCCGAAATGGGTTTTCTCTCTGGGGTGTCTGGGCTCTCCCTTAGAAATAGGGTGAGAAGCTCGGTCATCTGGGAGGGACTCAGAGTAGAGCCGCCTCTCCTCCTCTTTGAGAGGAGCCAGTTGAGGTGGCTGGTTCTGGTTAGGATGCCTCCTGGAAGCCTCCCTGGTGAAGTGTTCTAGACACATCACCAGGCACGTTAAAGCTCTAACTTAACTGTTAGAGCTTTAACACCTCTCCCACCGGAGGAGATCCCTGGGAAGACTCAGGACACGCTGGAGGGACTATGCCTCTCAGCTAGCCTGGGAATGCCTTGGGATTCCCCCAAAGGATATGGAACAAGTGGCTGGGGAGAGGGAAGTTTGGGCATCCCTTCTTAAGTTGCAACCACCTTGATCCCTGCCGGATAACTGGATGAAAATGGATAGGTGAAATGAATGGACAGTGGTAATTACAACTCCCTTACGCTTCACGTAGGTTTTTTACTCTTCATTAACATATCCATCCATATCCATATCCCTGTATCCATGTTTGTTCTTTGGGAAGATTGGAAAAATCATTACCTAGGACAATGGTCTCTTCAGGGATACTGTTTCCGAATGCCGTTTTCACTGACTAAGATCTCTGCCATACTAAAAATCAGGAGGAGCGTGGCAGATGTGACAACAAGCATCGTCAGAGTGACGTCTGGGCAGACGTTTGCTCTTTTTAGTGCGATGTCTTTCCTCTTCAGAGCCGGGTAAGATTGGTCTTTGGACTTTGTAAGGTTTGGGAAGATTGGCGAAATGGACATATTTCTTTTAATGGGTCATTCTCGTCAAAGCAGAAGTTGAGTTTTCAGTCTGAAAATTCACACAAATGAGTTTTTCCTGGCCAGGGAGGTTTGCTTCCCAGCCGGAGGAGGGTTTAAAAGATAAGCATCGAACACATCATATTCCGTGCAGTCGTCCTGAGAGCTACTTTTTTCCAAATTGATACCAGGCAGTAGTTTGTTGAAAACTTTCCTCACTCCTTTGGTGGTCAAATATCCAGCGCCAAAAGTCAGGGGAAAAAAACGTGGTGGCTCAAACCTCTTCCATACTAGAAATCCTTCCAAAAGCACAGTGCAATGGTATAGTAAGACCATTTAAGTAGAGTTTTTTTTTAATCATTCTATCAGGTTTAAAATTTGAACAAGTTTAAAAATGAACAAAATATTCATACGTTGATATGAATATTTGATAGACGGCACAGATTCGACCCCCTTCTCCTCATCATGGACCCGGTGTCTGAACAACATGGAGGAAGAGAAACTGAGTTATTATTAGACTGAGGGCAGCCAGACTAGTTTATTTTGATAAATTATTATATTTAGCTAAATATTGTTGCTGAGGGGCACAAACAGGCCTCCTCACATACAAATAAAAAGTTTAAAACAAATAAAAAAAATAAATAAAAAAAAACTCAAAAAGGGCACTAGGGTCATCAAGGACAGAAGGGGCAGGGGTTCAAGCCCCCCTTCACCCCCTCCACCGCCACCCTGTGCATGTGCCTGTGTGATACCAGTAAATTTGTTGAAAACACATTTAGAGCAGGGTTTTTCCCTAGAAAATAAATACAACTGAAAATGTTGAAAACATCAACATCCAACTGAAGCAGGCGAGAGCTTTGAACCTGTGTGTACTTTAATGAGTGATGCAGCAGACGCAGCGTCCCTGTCTCTGGACTACAGACACAAAGTGAGTGAGAAAAACAAAAACTGGTTTGGATCAAAGTGGATCACTTGGAGCTTGGCACGTACAATGACATAGTCAGTTTAAGCACAGACAACTTACAGACAAACACACGTTATGTTTTCCTTATAGATCAGCTACAACACACACTTAAACGTTAGAGCTTTAACACCTCTGATATTCCTTCAGACTTCCTCTCCTTCTTACTCCAGATGTAGCGTGAGGAAGCATTCAGATGGAATCTGTTGCAACGCAAAATGAGGAGGTTTCTGCTAGCATGTTAGCATCGCCAACACAAACACGCATGCACTGTGGACACGTACAAGTCACACTCTTGGTGTGTTTTCTTTTTACAGTGAAACCACTCTACGACGCAGCCAAAACAGTCGTACACATCTTTGCAGGAGCATCAGAGACACCCGTGGAACCATAAATTTTGGTTGTAAGGCATTAGTTTGTGGTTCCACAGACACAAGCTGATGTTTTCAGCGGGCCGCTTGCACAGTGGCTTGACAAGTGCCTGGAAAAAAGTATTTATATCCCTTTTTTTTCCCCCTCCATTTTGCCACATTACAAAACACAAACTTCAGCATATTTTACTGATGTTTATGTGATGTTTGGTATCACAAGTGGACAAAAAAATTATGTGTTTTCAAACTTTTATGATTAGAAATGAAAAATTTATACGTTTGTAATTGAGCCGCCTTTCTGCTCTTTCTTACAGTTCTCAGTTTTTTTTCCTCTCCCTAGACATTTTACCTGCCTTGATGTTTTCTTTTTGTTTTGTTTAACTGTGGGACTTTTCTTGAGGGTGGCCATCATTGACTGAGCAATGGCTGCCAACTCCTTCATGTACTCCCTCTGTAGATGACAGGTTGCAGTGGTTGGGACGCTTTTCTCCAGCAGGTTACGGGGCAATCAGGAAGCAAAACCTTCTACAAGTTGCAAAAAAGTTGAGATCGAAGCGGACGTTTGACCTTCCAACAGGAAAAAGGCAATAAATCTACAACAAGATGCACCACAGAACATTTTAGATCATCAGCCCAGTCACAGCCAGGTCGAAATCCAGCTGAGAATTGAAGACCAGTGATTTGAAGATTTGAAGACCAGTGGAGAGAGCTTGAGCTATTTCACAAAAAAAAAAAAAAAAAAAAAAAAAATTAGACAAAAATGTCCGCCTCAGGGTGGCGCTGTAACGGCAGCGCATGTTTGTTATCGATTCAAACTCACCTCAATTTTTAGATTCCATGGATCCTTTTTATGACCCCATAAAATCCACAAACTGTTCAGTTTGTGGTTGCAACACCACAAAAGGAGAAAATGTTAAAAGGATATGAATACCTTTGCAAGTAATCTTAGCTCCATTTAAAAACCTTCATTCAGTTTTATTTTAGCACCACAGACAGTTCTTCCCTTCAGATATCTGCTTATATATATACATACATACAGCTCTGGAAATACTGAAGAGCCCATTGCACTGAACCTTGTTGAAAACCTCCTGGTTTTCCCACTAAATATTGATTCCTGAACTCTTCTGAGTTCAAACATTAATATTGTTGTTTCTAAATTAATATGAACTTGTTTTCTTTGCATTATTTGGGATCTGAGAGCATTGCATTTTTTTGGGTTACTTTGACCATTTCTCATTTTTCTGTAAATAAATGCTACATTTTTGCTTGACTTTTCAGAGACACGTTGTCAGTAGTTCATAGAATAAAAGAACAAAGTTCATTTTGCTCAAAGTAAGTGGTCTCTCAATTTTTTCCACAGCGGTACATATTTATAAATATATATTCATATGTGTATATGAAAACAAATATCCAGGGGATATGCAAGTTAAAACCACCAGTAAAACTCAAAAGCACAACATAAAGCAAGGCTTAACATCAATGTTACAGATTATAAAATCTCCATATGTTTGTTTTCCTTTCCATTTTTCCACCATGGTCTGCATGAGCCGTGAGCAACCGAGAGTGAAAGGACCAACCTGGGCCTTTTGTTTGTTCTCACCTCACGCGTGGACACAGACACAAGCAAGCACGCACACACGCATTCATACACACACACACACACGCAGTAAACACGTTGGGTTTAACAATACACAGAAATCATAGTATCTGCAGCCATTCTGAGCTGGGCTGAAGAGGCCAGTTCCCAGCCGTCCAAGGCAAGTAAAACATCTGTGAGCAGTCTGAGTCTCTGTGGATGGAAGCAGCCGCCCGGTGACAGTAAATTGCACAGCTCATGGATCCAGGAGCAGCACAGAACCGCTGTTTGGATTCTGTTCGTTAGTGTCTTTCATAGCCGCAGTTTGTTTTTGAAAATACGAGTCTGTAAGCGGCTCCTTTGCGTTCGTGTCCGTGAACAACGCCTCAAACCCAATCCTCCTTTCGTTTCCACTTCGTCTCAAAGTCTTGACGGTTCTTTTGTAAACAAATATTTGCACCGACAGGTGCCCCCTCCCCCCACTCCATCACCTCCCACCCGGTCAGGCGGCTGGTGGACGTCCTCGTTTGTCCGTGGGTCAGAGGTGACGGAAGAAAGCGGATTTTTCTGGTTGCCGTGCCGCGGAGGTCGCCGGCTGAGTGTAGAGTCACTTCCTGGCGTGAAGATTCTCCTGGAACTTGCTGCTTGTGTATCGGACGTGGAAGCCCTTCTTGCTGATCGTGTCGTCGCTATGGAAACGGATCAGCATGGCATCTCCAGGGGAATAAATCCCTTCTCTAGGCTGAAGATGGAAAGATAGAAAAAGATCTGTTAAAAAAAACAAAAAAAAAAAAAACAAGAAGAAAACGAATCCAACAGAGAATTGCAGTGTGTGAAAAAGTAAGTACACCCTCCCCTCCACCAGCTTGTGGAACCATTTTTAGCAGCAGCAGCTTCTACCAGTCATTTTTGTCTGACCTGATCAGTTTCACAGATTTCCTACTGTTTTATTATACTTTGTTTCAGTTCATTAAGGCTTGGAAAAATGTCTCCTCCCCTCAGGTCCTATCACAGCATTTTATTCAGGCTTAGATCTGGGATTTAACTGGTCCACTGCAAGTTCATGATTCCTCTTTTCCACCATTCTGCTGTAGCTTTACTGCTGCGTTTTGGACCGTTGTTTTGTTGGCGACCCACTCCAGGTAAATCTCATGATTGACAATAGAATATTTTGTAACACAGTTCAGTTTATGGTTTACTCAGTGCGAGGTGCACAGGCTGAAAACGCAGCCCAGGTCAACACGCCTCCACCTCCATGCTTATCAACTTCGTGCTCTCTTTAGCTTTTACGCGTTATGGCCACACTGATCTACCTTGGTCTCAAAGCTCAGATTTTGAGATTGTTGCTTTGATTCTTTCCTGCATGTTAGAGAAATTAGCAACCATTCAGCTGTGGAAAACAGTTGGGGTGAGTCCCGCCCTTGAGGACAAAGCTCCTCCTCTGAGCTGCAGTTTCAGAGCTTCAGGCCAGCCAGCAGCACTTAGCAAACACCTGTTTGGAGCTGAGCATCAGCTGAGCTCGTTATAGGAGCTACTTGTCAGTAGCTGATAAAAATGTTGTTAAAGGGTTAATATGTCTTTCTGAAGGCAGAGCTTCAGAAAACGCAGGAGTTTTGAAAACAATGGAGACCCAATTTCAAGGCATTAAATTATGAGGTCAAATTTATTTTAAGTCCTTTTTGATAGGTTAATGTTAAGAAATGGCACCTTGAGTGCCTGGAAAACATATAATCCTGCCCCTTTAAAGAACTGATCTGTTTGTCAAAGTTTGGAAATAGATAATGTTGGATCAGCAACAGCTCAGATAGATGGGTCACTTCAAATGTCTCAGTTACCAATGTTCCCACGTGGACAACGGAAATTCATTTTTCCAAGATGAGACCCACGCTAAACGTTTAGACCGTTTTGGCTTTGTGGTGGCTAAAGAAGTGACTACAAAACCACAACGAGTTTGAAGTCAAACGTTGAAGCTCATTCCAACACAAAACACTCTAACGTTCTACATTTCTGTTTGAGGCACTGAATAGCTCTGACTGACAAATATAAAGTGAAGAACTGAAGTAAATGGATGTGATGATTTGCTTTATGCATCAATACCAAATCACATTTTCAACTTATGTTAGGAAGAAAGAACATAGCATAGTTTCTGTGAAACTCTGACACTTCCTGAAAAATCCAAAATGAAGCTTACCCCTGAACCACAGAAGCGGCCTAAGCGGTGTGCATTGGCGTCGTATCCGTTGTACAGCTCGATGTAGTCATAGCCGCAGTCTGCTTCCTCCTCCACTTCAAAGGTTACGAAGCTGAGCTCGATGCCGTAGCCCTGTTCGGTGGTCAGCAGCCACTCGCAGTCCGTGTGACCCGGGTAGTTGTTGTCTCCAAACTGGGAGTGGGAGTAAAGGTTTTTCTGACGAGCGTCCGCTTTCAGACGACCTCCACACTCTGAAGCACAAACAGACGATGGGAAGTGAGCGACCATTCGCATACCATCACCTTCCCAAAATAATGATATATGTAATTTTTTGTCAAAAGTGATTTTTTTTTTCTTTTCTATTTTTTGGTACAAATGATCCTTTCGCAAGAAAAGAGGTGGTGATTCATATATTTATTTTGGAAAATCACTTTTGGCATAAAATGACTATTATTTTAGGAAGATGACGACGTCTGGATAGCTTTGCTAAGAGTTTGTTTTTGTTTGTTTAGGATCTTCTGATAAATCATTTTTAGATTGCTTTACTCATGCACCTGCTTAAATAAACCACTAGAGGGAGATATCACCCCTTAGAACACCAGTTCACCAGTTATGGTGATTGATGTTCACAAACTTCCACAGTGTTTTATATGGAGGTGTGTCTGTGGCGCATTCGTTACCTGTGGAATGTGAAGCCTGGAATCCTTTCCGCTGCACCGAGGCGTCAGAGATGAAGCGCAGGTACATCTTGTTCCCAGTGGAGACCAGAGGCTCTGGGATCTTGCTGCCGCACAGGCGGCCCAAGATGGCCGCCGCGTCGCTGTCCCCGTCAAAGGCTTCCAGGTGATCGTACGCGCACTCCTGATGCTGCTCAATCTCAAACTCACTGAAGGCCTGCAGACAAAGAGCAGTCAGAGGAAGATGGCTTCACCACCTTCCTTGGATTTGCAACATTTTTAAGCTGCAGAGAAATGTTTATCACACAAAAAGACCAGGGCTGGAAGCAATACCTCGACTTGTGATGCTGCTAAACCCAGAGAACCACAAACAGATCAGTGGATTGATGAACGGGCAGTTTTCACATGTTTTATGTTCACTCAGTCTGAAGAATTTCTAGGTGTTGAGATGATCCGTTTTGGAGGATCAGTGCCTTCAAATAGAATCGCTGTTTCTCCACAGCAAGAGGAGCCAGCAGAGGTGCCTCGGGCCTCCCTGATGAAGCGTTCTAGACACGACCCATCAGGAGGAGAACCAGGACACACTGGAGGAGTGGGCTGGTTGGTAAATCTGTCGTTTGATTGGTAAGTGGGTGTTTGGGATGGATGGATGGATGGATGGATGGATGGATGGATGGATGGATGGATGGATGGATGGATGGATGGATGGATGGATGGATGGATGGATGGATGGATGGATGGATTTCCTCTTTGACTCTGGCTTTAGTGTAAGAATAAATGTTGTGGCTGTGATGATTGATCTTTAGCAAAAGCGCAACAACATTTTAATTTGGCTCTGTTTAGATATTTAAAATTACAAACACTACATAACCTGTCGTATGCAAATGGCCCTTAACGTGGCGGTTTGCATCAATTCTAATTATGCATCACAGATGTTGGTGTTTCTTTGCTCGGCCTTCTGAGCATGCTTTGTAATCTGCAGCTGTCCGACCTCGATGATCTTTAGTCATAAAATTATCTCCTATACAAAAGGGAGGAGAAACATGTTATTGTTTAGGAAAAGAGAAACTCAAGACCAGAAATCCTCAGTCTAACAGTGACTAACATGACTCTTCATCAAGTCATGTCACACAAATGTGCACGCCACAAAGGAGACAGCTAACTTTCTCTGTGTGTGTGCGTATGCGTGTACATGTACTTGTTTATCTATTCTTCTTAGGACTTTTTCTGCATATTTACCAACCCTCTGATGAACCATGGGCCGTATGGGGACCAAAGCATGGTCCTAAAGCTTTGTTTAGGGTCAGAGGTCAGGTTAAGTTTTAGTTAAGGTTCGCGTTAGGAATAGACTAGTAATGGTTAGGATTAGGGAAAATGTCTGGGTTAGCCATAAATGCAGTAACTAAAATGAATGGAAGTCAATGCAAAGTCCTAATGTGGGTAGAAATCCAAACTTGCGTGTGTGTGTGTGTGTGTGTGTGTGGGTACACACAGAGGCACAAGGACACAGATGGCCTCTGCCCAAGGCCTCTTACTAACACATGCGCACGCGATTGCAGTTAACCCAAATATCTGTACTTTCTCCTTCATCCACTCTTGGTTCTCTTGAAAAGAGCGAGAACAAAGAAATCCAGACATAAAAAAAAGAAAAGAGAGAAGAGACGCCTTAAGGCTTCTTCATGCCGCATGATTCTGCAGCCAGGATGACAAGTTGTTACTTGGTCGGCTTGGTTGGGTTTGCTCACTTACGATCTTGACTCGGTGTCCCGGCGTGGCAGAGATGTCCCAGGTGCACTCCTTCCGGCTGGGGTACTTGTCGGGCCAGTTGGGGCTGCTCAGGGTCCCGCTGGGGCTGTGTATCTTATGCTCGCACTCAGCTGGACACACACAGAAACACGAGAGCACACACACGTAGGAAGGAAGTGAAAATCGTGGCTGCACAGGAAAAGGTCAGAGGAAATAGAAAGGGTACATGAAGAAGAGAAACACAAGAACCAAACGAGAGGAAAAAAGGGATTTCAAAGAACATCCTGGTCACAAGTTCAGGGTGAAGTTTGAAGGAAGTCAGGCGCACATGTACAGCACAAGCTGCTGCACTAAACATGGTCAGTTTGAATGTTTGCGGTTCAAATCCAAGAGCTAGGAATTAAAAAAAAAAAAAAAAGTCAGATTGCTGAGTTAAAAACAGACACAAACCCTGCATGTGGCAGCACTGACCGGTCACAGAGTGATGCTGTCAGTAAATCAGAGCCAAGCTGTTTCATTTGACACAAACATGACGTCCAGCAACCTCAAAGGAACTAAATATATGCAATCTGTTGACCTTTTTGTCTTTATGCACTGTCTCATAAAGACAGTGCATAAATGTTGTCATAAATACCAGATGTAGCAAAATGCTCATTTCCATTTGTAGTTCTATAAACTAAAGAACACAAGATACAAACATTCACATAAGAATAATAAATACAGCAACAACAAATAAAAACTAGATATATAAAGGCGGAACAAACTATTTTACACATAATGCCACAAATTTAAGCAAATTTTTCTGGGATTTAATGTTGTAGACCAACACAATGTATCTGAAAAGTGTGGTGTGCACTTGGATTCAGCCCCATGGATCTATACTTTTTTGAACTGCAATTCCCCGCCACAATCACAGTCTATGTCTTGACCTGCTTAGAACATCTAGAAATTTTAGCTCCATTCTTTGCAAAATACCTCCAGCTCAGTGAGATTGCACTGTGAGCTTCTATGAACAGCAGTTTTCGAGTTTGGCCATAGATTCTTATGTTTTGTTATGTCATAACTCTGGAGCTTTCTCTATCGCCTCTTTTTCTGACTGATAAAGAACGCTAATTGTTCTTCTGCAGCGCAGCGTTAAAAGACGTGGTGTACATGTGCCCTGAGTCTAATCCCGCTTCTTCTACTCAAAACATCGAGTGAAGAAAGAAAGAAAAAAAAATTTCCTGATCCGATTGTTCAGGAAGCTTAACTTCTTTGTTACGTCATGGACTTTTACTGAGCAGATCACCTTTGGTTTTGACAACACATGTACACAGGCAGAGCTTTTTTTTTATTTATTTAGAATATGATAGCAGTATAAAATAATACAAAAGACACACTTTTTTTTTTTTACCATGACAATCTTAACATGCGCAAAAAGAAGTAAGAAGAATGGACCCTCATTATTAAATCAAAAACTGAAAAGAAACTATAGGTTAATTCATTTTCCATTTTATTTTTTTTGTTTTCTTTTTGTTTTGGCTTTTTTTTCCCTTGGACTCATCAAACACACAAGTATCTAAATATATTCACCCATTCAGCCACACCCACACTATTACAATGGTCTGGTTTACAATACAACCAGATCCTTGACATGCATATGTGAAAATATGACTCGCCTCATCCGACGCCCTTACGCACTAATGCTGTTTGTGTACAACCACAGATCTGACTTCCAGGCCGCAGGGCCATGCTGGTTTAGTGAACATATAAACACACATGTGCAATCAGGACAACAATGCAACAAGCAAAGCTTTGGAATCCCCAGATGTTGGAAACATGATTCTCTTTATGAGAAACTTGGGGAGCCTCAGCGAGTTGTTCATATGGATGTAGTGTTTTGTAGTGTTTTGTTAGTGTGTGTGTTTGTGTGTGTGTGTGTGTGTGTGTGTGTGTCTGTATGCAAAAGTTGACTTTGAAAAGCTTCAAGGTTTTTAATTACTGTGGGAATGTTTGAGAGGTCAGTCAGATTTAAAAAATCTGGTTTGAATAACACCAATCCCTGGATGTTATATAATACTTATGGTTCTGAACCATAATATTGCTGTAATTTTCTAATTTCCCTTTGTTGCGCCCTGTTGCTCTTTCACATTTTATCACTTTTCAGCCAAGTACAAATCAAACAGAAAACTCGATACAAGCTCTGAGTCTCAAGTTCTTTGGATAATTTAAGGGCACGTTTGGGACAAGTGAACCCCAGCACTGTGGAGCGGTTGTGTAAGAAAAGCCACAAGCCAAAGACACCAAATCTCCGGTTCGCTGGCACACGTTCAAAGTAATAACAGTTGTAAAGTCTTTACAGTAAGTTCCAGGTTTTTATAAAGAGGGCCTTGTGGAGCGAGACATCTGAGACAAATCCAAATTAAATCTGAAGGGGTCGAGGCAGGCTGCTGGTTCTGTGCTAAAAGTCCAGATCAAATGAACACGATGACAGTAAAGAGGAACTCTAAGTGATTCAATAAAAAAGCACCTGGACTGGCTTTCTTAGAAGTTCTGAGGAGTATATTTATTATGGCTCATTTTGATCGTCATGTATATCATCTGCATATAGACATAACCTGTGATCCTTCACTCATTGATTTAGAGTAAAGGAGCCTTTCTATGGAAGGCAGACAAATACTGGTTGAAGTCTTGAAGTTAAGGCAGTCTGGCTATGAGTGATTATATCATCCATTATGGTTTCTAACTGCGAGGCCAGAGCCTTCGCAAAGATTTATACATCACTTAAGGAGGAAATGGGTCAATGTGAATCACAGTTTGAGTAAAAAAATAATGGATGCCTCTGTTAATGATTAACAAACGTTAATCCTGTTAATCTTGAGATTTCTGGAATAAAGAAGTGGTCAAGTTTTAAAGTTTGTGGAACATTATTTCTAAACACTCCGAGATCATTTTCTGTCTCCCTCCTTGAAGATTTTTTTTCCCCTGACTAGTTCTTTATGGTTTGTTGTTTGGGAAGCATCTCGGCGTTCTGGTGGGAAGAGGATTGTCCACACACTCATGGAACTGATGTCCTCTCAATGTGACACATAGCAATCAACCCCTTGATGGCTGCTGAGGCGCAAAACACCACACAGTCAGTGTTGTAGTCTTTACTCAGATTCTGGTTGATGAACTTTCAAGCCTCCTCCCTCGGGTGAGTTAAAGATGAGCATGTTGTCCTTGGGGGTCACTCACAGCTTTGTGGGATACAACTGACTTTTTCCTGGCACTGGACTTGTTTTAAGCAATGGAATACTGCTCCTTTCTTTGCTGCGGTCTTGATAGGTCCTTCTTGTGAATCATTGGCATTGCAAATCGTGATCCCTAGCTCTGCGGAGAACAGCTTCTTCCTCCTGGAATCTGGGAAAGCAGACCATTAAGACACAAGCGAAGTTGTGCTGACTGGATCTTAGGGTTGGAGACCGCTGTGCCCTCTCCAGCTCGAAACACCTGACATGAACTCGGCTGGGTCTGCGCCATCCTCAGCTCCATCAGCGATGTTTCATATGCAGAGGCTGTTTCTACCTGAGCACTTCTCAAGGTCGTCAAGTCAGTCCAAAGTAGAGCTATTTCAAACTTTCAGCATGTTAATGGTGGAGTCCACTGCGAGTCGACATTCAATCACAGTCGTCACAGAGGAGAGGCTCTTTTGCAGGGAGTCCACTATTGTTTTCAACAAGCCTACCAAGGCTCTTAGAGGTTTTATGGAGTCTTGATGGGAACTGCCCGGTGCTTTTTGAACTCTGCAGCTAGCTGAACCCTGGAGATAAGCGCTGTGGCTGCAGTTTCTTCTGATGGGTTTGCTGGCAGAGATGAGTTCGCCTCGAAGGAAGCTAGCTTTCCTGTTACACTGGTGGCCACTCGTGTTGCTGGGATTTGCTAGCTTATCTGTTATTCATTTTGCACCAATATCCTCTAGATCAGTGTTTGTGTTGCAAGCGAGACAACATTTGAATAAAAAGATTAAACCTCCTTCATCTTACATCTCTGAAGTCTCCTTTGGGTCTAATTTATTTCATGAACATGTGGGAACGACCTTTTAATCTCTCATCCTCAGGCCTAAATTACCCACGAACATTTGATAACCATCTTTCATTCTTTAGGGTTTGAATCTGAAACTAAGTCTCTGCTGAGTGTAACTTCTAGTGTAAAAAGAGTTTTTCATGCATGTGTATGTATGTGTATGAACTAGCACTTATTGCTATGTACAGTATATACACTACTATATACAATTAGTAGTGTTTATAGGATGCATAAAAATTCAAATTGGGTCCGATGTGTATTAAGAACCACCAAGGGAAACTATCTATCTTGACAGAGACTCGTTAAGGTAGTGAGAAAGCTAATAATGTGGCATTTACTTGAAACCTAACAGGTTGGTTGTCCAGACAGATCAGCGTAACAGTTTCTGTTGACATTTTCAGATGTCTCCGTGTGTGTGTGTGTATGTATGGATGCTAGGTTCGAAATGTCCCGTTTTCATGACCAAAAGTGTTGTCAGCATGCACATGCATCGCGGCCATTCTCACTCCGGTGTGTGAACACGTGGGCGCAAGTGGAACCCACCTTCTTTACAGTCATGTTTGTTCTCATGCAGCACAAAGCCGTGGCGACACTGACAGACGTACGAGCCCACCGTGTTGATGCACTCGTGCTGGCAGCCGCCGTTGTCCTTGCTGCATTCATCTTTGTCTGTGAGAGACACACATGCAGCATGTCACTCATGTGGAAATAACAGAGACGAAGTGGAAGGGATGAAGGGAAGTGGGAGGGGAAAGAAAACGGAGGGCGAAAGAAAAAAAAATGCCCCAAAGGACATTTGTGGAGACGGGGGTGAGGGGGAGAGACGGGGAGGAACCAACGTGAGCAGATCAGGTGATGTAAGGGAAGGTGACAGAAGTAGTGAAAACATGAACATGCACAGACAGAACATTATTTAGCTTTCAAGCAAACATTTCAACATGAGGCACAAAGTAAAAAAAAAAAAAAGGATAGATCCCAGCTTTAAACATTTCATGTAGCCCAAAAAATGACAAAGTAACTCTCTAAAACTTTACAAAATAAATAATGAAGACTGGTTAATACAGTCTCACACAATATTTCTGAAAAATATTGTGTAAAAGTACAGTACTTCTTGCCAGTCAACTCATGATTTTACAAGGATTCATTACACACAGAGTTAAATATTTCAAGCTTTTATTTTAAATTTTTACAGTTTCAATGATTGAAGAAGATTGGAATATCACATTAGGATTTCTTCTAATGCCCTGCATATTTCAGATGTGTCTCTGCTCCAGCACACAAGTTTGTGTGATCATTTTCCATATTGTCATAATTACACTATGAAAATGCTCGCATGCTGTTTGTAGGGGTGTGAGCTCTCAAACTGAACTGGTGTCAACCTAAAATAAAAGCAGTGAACATTTCCTAGGATATGTTTGTAACATACATATATGAACATTTTTTCGTGCATATTTTTTTCTAAATATTGTACTTAAATATTTGGACTCTGCAGACTTTTAAACAGGAACCAAAAAATTGTATTGCTGTTTGCCACTTGACCGCCTGGCTGATGACAAAGCTGCTCAGAGGAACTGGACTCTGCAGGGGGCAGCGGGTGGAAGACCAGATCTGCCATGTTGACAGATGCGCAGGATAACCCCATGACTAAAATAACAAGTGTTGTGATGTTTTCATGCCTGGAAGCAAGATTCCCTACAAAGAGGTGTAAGATTAGACACAGATGATGACTCTTAACCCAACTCAGCTAGATCTGATTTTAATGAAACCACTAAATCCTCGTCTGTGTGTGTCTGTGTGTGCGTGTGTGTGCACGTGTGTTTGTGTCTGATGTGGTATTACAGTTTCTATTGTGGGCTCAGTCACACCCTATCACTGACTAAGAGGCTTTGCAGCCAATGTTGCACAGTGCTCATTGTAGCCGTCTTCAGGTCAAGCACAAAATGTCCGCATGCACACATGGATTAGTGGTGTTTGGGAGGCAGAGAGGACCTCCCTAAAGCTGCTGGCCATTGGCCAACCAAAACGTATCCCTGGAAGGTGCAAGTAAGCATGGGCTATCTGTTTACCAGGAACTTCTCCACAGTGCCAAGCTGCAAAGTCTAGAGGCTCTGCAGGCAGTTGGAGTTTTCCAAGTCTACCTGTGAGGGAGCGTGAACCAACATCTCATAAAGTGGATGGTCAGTGTTGGACACAGGGACACCTACTGAAAGTAGGTGGTGCCTTTTTTTACAATCCAAAGTGTGAGACTTATTGCTGAATTTAAAAATCTATGTTACTAGTGCCCCATAGTTTTGCAAGTTTGCCTTACAAGACTCTCCCTCACCCCCTAAAAACGTGTGACATGGTGTGGTGTGGTGTGACGTGACGTGGTGTGCCCCGCCAAGTGTGGATATCTTTCCTTCACACTTGAATCAACAATTAGCAGACGATGCTAACTGCTGGTGGAACTGTGAGTCTGCTGAGCTCATCGTACAAACTGCATCTCAGTGCAAGGCTCCTCAGAGCGGTTGTAAGGGTTATTGAGGTGACTTCCTGAAGCCGGAGTGTTGGAAAGAGCAGGAGCTTCTTAAAGAGACACAGGATCAATTTCAAGGCATTAAATTGCACAGTCGGAATTCTTTTAAGCTATGTGTCACATATACAGCAATTTATAACAACTGAAGGTAACAGTGTTACTTGATTGTGCAATAAAACTACAGGCCTGGACAATACATGACACCGACATGTCACTGAATCAATCAGCCTGGAGAACTTTTGAATAGAGACAAAAGAACTCAGTGAGAAAAATTCAGTCAATTTCAAAGCTTTCTGTAGCAAGTTTTAGGTCAAAGCAGCAGAGTAAATGAAACCCTTCTTACCCAGATCACTCCGAACAAAAGAGACAGAAAGAAACAGCAAGTAGTGCGAATAAAAAGGTTTGTCCTGTTTAAACCTCAGACATTTGCTTTGGTTTCCTCCTGACAGTTGAAGTGAGCGTGAACACCATGATGAGATCCTAAGAGCTGTCTGAGGCATTTCAGGTGGAAGACTGAAGCAGATTATGAGTCTAGTGAGGGATTTAAAAAGGTCCTTAAAGAATTTACAACCAGTTGTTCCACTGAATGTAAAACAGTCCAGAAGAGGAGAACGTTCAGAGCTGCTGCCTCAGTCTGACCTCCTAATGTTAACTGATGGAATGATTTCATGCTGATAAAACTGGGTTATAAAAAATAGTTTTGGGAAGTTGTCTATGCTTTTCAACTGACTTAAGACTATTTTGCCCCACTGAATCCAAAAATGACATTTTTCTCAATCAGGTCAGGTTTTTATTCTAATGTGATTTAGAGAAATCTGATCTCCTGACTAAATTGATGACATTTTTGTGACATAATCAGTTCATTTCCGTTAATATTGCCTGTCCTAAAAAGGTTTTCAGAGTGTATTAATTAAATGTTACACACTTAGATTTTTGTAAATTGAATAATACACACTGATAAAGGTAAGTACATGTGAATTGAACATTACGTCTTCATTGTGCAAAATTCTCCATCTCTTTTCTGTCCTGATGGAATCTCTCCTCCTGTTCATCATTCATTGATCAGATTCTCAGGAAATCAATCCAGATGTGAGAACAAGTCCTGCATTTTGATGCTCATGATGTTCAATCAAAGCACTCTGCCAAAGACACACTCATGCCCGAGTCTTACCTGAAAAGAAGTGAGCTTTGAAGCCTTTCTTGGAAACCGTGTTGTCCGACTTGAACTCAATCCTCATGTTGTTGTACTGAGAGGTGATGACCTCGGGGACTTCAGTGCCGCAGTATTTCCCGTGCAGCTTAGAGTCGGACGAGAGGCCGCTTCGCACCTCCACGTAATCGTACTTACAAACCTAAACACACAGGATCGCGTCAGGGTCTTAAAGTGCTGATGGAGAAAGAATCGTTAGCGTGTTGCTAAAAGCCCTGCAGCCGGCCGAGCTGCACTCTAACACCTGGACACGGTTACCTCATTGCCCTCCAGCTCGAAAGCCTCAAACTGCATGGAAATGCGGTACTGAGTGGGGGCCACCACCTGCCACACGCAGTTCTTGTTGGGTGGATATTCTTTAGGCCAACCAGGAGTGCTAATGGTTCCATTCAGCTTGGACAGAAGACCGCCGCAGGCAGCTGAAAACGCACAGATGTAAACAAATCAGGCCCAGCAACCAGCAACATAAGTTATCTTGTACATGAAACACACTGAGGGTTTACTGACGTTACAGTGATTTCCCCTGTTTATGCCAGTTTTCATTTTTCTACAATTAATCCCATGGAAAAAGCAAACAAGTCAAAGTTAACACCATCATCCTATAATAACTGATCCAGAAACTGGAGCGGTTGGGCCTGTACACGTCTCTGTGCTTGGATACTGGTGCAGTTCGGGTCGGTAGCACTACATCCAGCACCGAGGTGTGTGCTCAGTCCTCTGATGTTCATGCTGCTGACCCATAACTGCACATCCCAGCACAGCAGCAACCTCTATCAGGATTGCAGGTGACGCAGTTATGATGGGCCTGGTCAAAAACAAAGAGCCAGGAAAGAGGCGAATCTGCTGCCATGTTGGTCACTGGAACACCAGGGTTGAATTTCAACCAGAGCTGCCTCTCTTTTCCCTTTTCCTTCCTTCAGACATCTAATTTCACCTTCTATGCTACTTCAAAAGAAAAAAAACTGGGTGGATTTCTTTTCTTTTCCTTTTTAAAAGATCAATCAAAACATTTGTGCGTAGAGTTCCTGAAAATGACTCATGTCTTATAAAGTTTCTAGTTTTATTGGCATTAACAGGTAGAATTCAAACAATGAATGCAATTGATTTGTGACTAAGTTTTAACATACAGGTAGCTCAAAATTATCCATACACCTGGCAGACTTGGGTTTACAGTAGATTTTGATTTTACAAACAATAAGTTGCGCTCTGTGGCTGCAAAGATGTTTGCAAATGCAAAAATACTGAATGAATTTACAAGGAAAAGTAACAAATGGAGTTAAGAAAGAAAGCCGCAAAATGAAGACAAATCTTTCAACGAACGACACAAAACAGCAGGATGCAGCTCAATAAAAATCATCACGACGTTCGTTTAAACTTTGCCGGGAAAAAAAAAACATTAAAAAGTCAGAACAGCATTTCTTTCTTCCGTGTCAAAATGGCAGGAAGAAAACAAGATGGAGGGGTGGACTGAGACTGACACATGACCCGAAGCAGAACGGATCATCTGTTCAGCTCCATGGAAGCTGTGTGCTGCTTCAGACTGGAATGATTCCCAACAGCCTTGGTCTCCAGTGTTTACTGATGATGTGACAGTGGATGGAAACAGCTGAAGGAATTCAGAAATGGACGCTCGCAACCAGATAGAAAAAGTCAACAATACCAGACTGTGCTGTATAGAACTTTTTATAGGACCTTTCAACGTAAATAAAAATAAACACATCACAAATCACATTCAACCTTCCATAGGAGAGCAATCTGCAAAAGCAAACTAGTGAAGAAAATTTCCAATGAAAATTCAATCAACTTGCATTCCTAATGTCTACTTCTCATGTATCACGTTGTTGTTTAATAAGTCAATAAATAAAGATGCTAGATAAACAGTCCCCTTCAAGCTGCTGTATGCAACATTTACAAAAATACATGGTTTACACGTTTTTGTTCAAACTGACTGTCACTTTGTGCTGTCAATCATCCTTGCTGCTCAATGTGCTAATAATGGAGAATCAGCAGGGACAGAAAAACAGGAACTTCAGACTAACTAGGCAGATCATTCAGCTAGCTTGGCCACAACACATTCTGTTGTGGTGAATGGTCTGAGCAGCACATACATGAGTATGACTGACAGCGCTGAGTCCCTCCTTCTGGCTCTGATTGGTTGTTTCTGACATTGGGCTGAATTTTCTGCAGATGACAGTTGAACTGCAGGCAGAAGTCAGAGGAGCTTGATGTTTTCACTGATTATCTGTCTCATATAATGCTGTCACAGCATGGTGACATTTCCAACATATATGTAAAACAAGAATTTCTTTAAAAAAAGAATATACTGGCTCTTTAAATGTTGCCATGCAGTTTAAACCTGTGTCAAAGGTGTGTAGCACAAAATGAAGAACATTCAACGGATTGAGAATTCAATTTCAAATCTTTTTACTTTAGTTAAGTTGGTCCAGAGTGCATGCATACAAAGAAAGTGAGTGTCATTATCAAATCATCAAGTTTGACAGGAATAATATTAAATGTTGATATTTTGACCGACTCTGTTTAACCAATTCCTTATAAGTTACTATCTTAAGTGCTTTAAACATGCAAATATAATCTTGTAAGAAAGTTTTCCCAGAAGTAATTATACAGCTGAAATATTTAAAATGCAAACATTTCCTCTGTTTAATTCTATTTGTTTGGTTCTTTTAGCAGATGGTCTACATCGTGGGAATAAAAGCCCTGTTTGATTTGTCTTCCGTGTTTTTTCCTGTTGATGGAAGCTGTTTGGATGTTTCTGAGTCAAACTGGCATGAAACACAAAACACTGAACAAGGACGAACACACACACACATACACACACACACACACGCACACACAGACATTCTATATTTTTCTATCTTCACAAGGACTTTGCAGTGATTTCCACTCATTTCTTATTCATCTCTACAGCCTAACTGCCTGAGTCTGACCCGCACCCCAAACTGAACCATCAGTACATGCTCTGAACCTGACATAAACTCAATTCACACCATAAAAGTCGTAAACATAACCCCCAAACCTAAACGTCTTGTCATTCGGCTAGGGGCTTCTGGGGCCCATAAGAAACAATAGGTCATTGCAGCGTAATATTTACTGCAAAACTGAGCCTTACGATGTAAGAAATGCTGAAACACACACTCATTGTTACCTTCACAGCTCTTCTTGTCAGGAGCCAGTTCATAGCCAGGGTCACAGGCACACTTGAAGCTGCCAAGAGTGTTTACACACCTCTGCTCGCATCCACCATTGTCTGGCTTGGCACACTCATCTTCCTCTGGAACACAAGAGTCAAAATTCATGTGAAATTATTTGGAGAGAAAAGCCACATGGGAAAAAAACAACTAAGAGTTTCAGTGAAAGAAGTTTCACTGTAAATTTGTTAAATATGGCAAGACTTGTGGTGGCATTCTTGATGAGTACTTTTAAAGGGCAATAAATACATAAAGAAAATGAAAAACACTCACAGACCGGCTTTATTGAACTCCCTCACCTTTGAAGAAGTTGGCAGCGAAGCCAGCCTTGTTCACCGTCCCGTCAGAGACAAACTTCATCCACAGAGTGTGAGAGGTGGAGCGAACGTCTTCAGGTTTATCGTAGCCACAGAAACGGCCAATCAGTGGGCTCGTTTCAAGTGGGCCGTCCCGAACCTCCAGGTAGTCGTAGGCACAGCTGTCATGCCTCTCGATCTACACAAACACACAGTTTGTTGATATTTTTGCACACACACACACACACGCGCGCACACACACATGTTCAGTGAGACTCTTGGAGTGTTACAGTCATCGTCAGTGCCCCGTTTCACAGCTGATATGTCTCAAACTTTCTACCTTATTGGCTTTATACAGATTAATCATTGCTGTGAAAAGGAAAAAATACTTGCAGTTTTTCTGATTGGAAGGGAGAAAAACCAAGGAGTGTCTGTAAAAGAACTGCTGACAGCATTTGTATAAAATGAGTAAAAGGCTCCACATAATTATTCCCCAGCAGAGACGCACAGTTAGCCCAGTCCTGGCAGCAAATAACAATCCGTAGTTTTCTACACCTATAAGGAGTGAGGTGTAACACACTGCATCACTCGTTACGCTGCAGCTGTCCTCAAGATGTCTCAGAAAGCCAAGGCATCTTTTCTTACCAAGTTTTCCCGCTTGTCTTTTCAAAGTTAAATTCAATTATCACGTTACCAGCTGCATTTCCACTGTTCATGCAATTGTGCAAATTGAAATGATGAAGATAAAGTTACTCATTGGACACATGGTAATTTTGAAAAACTCATGGTTTTCAACAAACAGTTTTGGCGTTAAGATGAGGTAGATCTTCAGCTGTATTGAATTGATGTATTTCACAAAACTGCAATGGCAACATTATTTTCACATTACAACTGATCAACAGTCGGATGTCACTACTGGAGAAAACAATGAAGAAAATGATAGAAAGTGGTCGGAGGATGATGGATGTGTTTGTCTTTTGCAGACAATCTGCAGCTGGCTGCACCAGAGCTCTCACAGTTCATAAAAAGTTGTGTCATTCTAATGTGTTGAAGCCATAACTCTTCTGTAAAATCTCCAATTACAATTTTCCCAAAACGCAGCATACATAGTCACTCCAGAGAAGGCAGGGCTTCTCACTCCAAAGCCTGAAAAAGGCGTCAGTGTTTCCTCTCATGGATGACAGATGATGAGCACCAGCACCATGACAGAGTTATGATATGGACAGGTCACCAAACTGTTACAGGGGAACACAGACACAGACAGGACAAACAACCATGCACACACACACTCACACCTCAGGAGAATTTAGAGACCAATTAACCTGACAGTCATGTTTTTGGACTGTGGGAGGAAGCCAGAGTACCTGGAGAACATGAGACGCATGCACAGGGAGAACATGCAAATTCCGTGCAGAAAGACCCCGGGCCAGGAATCGAACCTAGGACCTTCTTGCTGCAAGACTACAGTGCAACCAGCTGCGCCACTGTGTGATTTTAATTTTATTTCTTTTTTAAATTGAAATGGCCAAATTGTGTTTTTTTCAACATTACCAGAACATAGACAAAGATTTGCTCACATGTGCAATGGAAAGACAGCTGCTGACACAATCAGGACTGTAAAAGTGACTCTTTCCTGAAGTCAACAAGTGTGGAAGGAGCTTGTTTCAAATATGGCTAACTCAGCACCACACAGCTAATTCCTATGTGATCCACTGATGAGCACTTGTGGACACAAATTTCTCCTTGAACATTTGTTCACACAATTACCAAAAGTGGTTTAAACAACAAGAAGGTTTTTGCATTTTAATGAAGAAGTAACATTGATTTTCGCCCACAGCTGCTGTTTGTAAAGCAGAGGAAGTAATTGATGCAACAGAGCAGAACAGTACCAAACATGGAGAGAATAATCTGAACTATGGGATTAAACCCCAGATTCACACACACCATCCGCTTGGACCTTTACTACCTTTCTAGCAACAATACAAGCGTGAAATTTGACCCAGACTTTCCGAGCTCATGCACACAGTGACGCGCGCACACACTCGGAAACACACGCACACACACAGAGAGATAGAGAGAGTGGGTCACCTCAAAGGCCTGGAAGCTAAGTCCAACATTGTATCCCTCAGACACAGTGATCCTCCACACACACTCTTTGGAGGGCCTGTAGTCATCGGGGTAGTTGGGAGACTGAATTTGCCCAGAGTCCTTGGTAATTTCCCCTCCACAGATGGCTGAACAGAAAAACAGAGAATCACAGCAGGCAGAGACAGACAGGATGAGTTAGCGTCAACCGTTGCTGATCGCAGAGACCTGAAACATTCTCTCTACACTTTAAGTAATGGAGCTAATCTCAAAAACCAGGCATGTTTAATCATCAGGCATAGACCCAGGCTGCATACAAATGCATACACATGCTAACCAGCATTTTTTCCCAAGTGATTTATTCATTTAAAGGAGCTGTTACCTTCGTAAACAGCAGCAAAGCCTTTGCCCACCCAATTGCTGCTGCTGCGAAACTCGATCCACATCCTGCTGTCGGCTGAGATCAAGACATCGGGGATTTTGTCTCCACAAAACCTGCCTGAGAATCACAAACAGAAAATGAAAATCAACAAAATCACTTTGAGAACTGATTATAAGAGGTGTTTTACTTTCAAACCCAATTTAACTGAAATTAGATTCAGTTGGCCAATAACTAAAAGAACTCTAAACATTTTCTCCTGGACATGTCCCTTCATCCAACAGTGTGTTATCAGTACTACCTTCTTTCCTGCTCTGAACCTACTTCATTAACTTCCTTTTTGCCAATCTCTCAACTTTCTATTTACTTTATCAAAATTTGAATTTTTTTCAGCGTACTTCATGAAATAAAAGCATGGAAAAGCTTGTCAATGATATGTTTCCATATATGTTTGCTGATTAAAATTGATTTATCCTGTGACATGCAGCCACTTCAGATGTTCCATGAACTGCCAGTAAGGAAGTAATTATTATTAGACAGTCCTCATGTAAAACACATTGGATCCATTTTGGCCTCTGATCCAGCGGAAAATCAAGTCAAATGATTTATGCAGTAAATGAAACATGTTAAGGTCGCAGATCCCTCATGATTTTCTACGACTCAGTCCCTGACTCTCTGACCAAGATGGACCTGAGCGATGCAGCAGTTTGACGAGACAAGAAGTGAGTCACAGTGGCAAAGTAAAATGTATCCGCTAACAATGTTTTGGGGGAAATCCAAACTAAATAAACCCCATACTGACCAAAGAAATGTAGGGTTATTACTAAGGTAGGACCTCAAAAGTCAAACAGCTTTTGAAGGACAGTATTATTTAAAAAGTACCTTTTGGGTCTTTACAGTGTCATAATGTTATTCCCCCATCAAAAGCATTCCTGGACTGTTGCTTTGATTCTTTCATTCATGTTTGAGAAATACTTTAATCTCCCGTGGCAACCATTCAGCTGTGCAAAACGCCTGGGGAGAAGCTCCAAGCTTAGGAACTTCAACCTCACTGAGCAGCCCTCACTGTGGCTCCCCCACTGAGCTCCTTCAGACTAGCCAGCACCAATTAGCAAAAAGCTGGTGGAACAGAGCATCAGCTGAGTTCTTAATAGGAGCTACTTCTCAGAACAATGGTGGTAGAAACATTGTTAAATGGTCAATAGAGGAGTCAATAGAGGAGTTTCTTAAGGAAACTCCTACTGAATTTGACTCAATTTGAAGGCACTAAATTACAAAGTCAAATTTCTCTTAAGTCATATTTGATTTATGTAGAATTTGTATAACAATTGAAGTTACCATAGTTACACGAATGTGCCATAATATTCCACTATATCTCCAGAAAACACATCGTACTGTCCCTTTAAGCAGTTTACTGCCAGATCCATTTACACTGGCAGGATTTCAGGTACACACTCTTGCATGAATTGCTAGTCAAGTGTTGAGTTGGCAAACAGTCGACTTGGAGCCTGTGTGTCATTTAAAAATCTGGTCAAAAAGTAAAAAGTCAGATGAAAGCGCTGTGGTTTTGGCTGTAAAGTCATTGTTTCTTCAGGAGCTTCGACAAATTTCATTGCATCTGGAAGAAATTGGCTCCGGTTCTTCTCTCCCTCACATAGATCTTACCGAGCAGCGGCGCTTTCCTCCAGTATCCATCCCGGACCTCGATGTAATCATACCAGCACAGACTGCTTTTATACAGGTCCATAGTGGTGAAGTTGAGAACAATCTGGAGGAACAAATGAAAGATCCTTTAGTTACTCTAGACATTAGCATCAGTGCCAGAGCAGTGAAGGAAGACAGCATCAATCTGTCATCACGCTCTAATTTATACTGTGTTTCGGTGTGTGCCTGTGTATGTGTGCACCTTTTCTCCAGGAGTGACAGATATTCTCCAGACACAGTGAGTGTATGAGGGGTATCCGTTGGGGTAACCAGGTGAGGAGAAGTTACCGGTTGATTCCTGGAGGGTTTCTCCGCAAGCTGCAACGCACCCAGAAGGAAGCTGAGCATCAGCGGCTGGGTTGTTCGTGTTCTGAATTCAACATTCCTCTGTAAAACGGTAATCTACTGTCTGTGAACACATACTATATGCGTCCTGTAATCTGCCACTCTGTGGACATCTGACAAATGTAAAACAGCTGAGTCGGGCATTCTGGGCAAATGATCTGAACATTGTTGGTTTTCTTTCGGAGCGTAACGCTGCTGCTGTCTCTCAAAAGGAAGTTAGCCAAACGTGCCCCTCCTGTCTCATCATGCACGCTGCCTTTTTCCCCCCACAATGCCCTGGGGCTCTGTTCATCTGTCAGTGGATATGGTAGCGCCCTAGTATTACCTTATGAGGTTCAAGTTGTATCTGTTTCCAGCTGGGATACATTAATACATTTTCAGTATTATATCGATTTATAGCTTCCACTGAGACACCCTTGTTTGAACTTGCTATTTATGGACAATATAATATTCAAGCAAAGCATAAATCAACAAGGAAAGTGTTAATCAATGCACAAAACACAATAAAGATGCAGCTTATCATTTAGTACTGCATCATTAGCTGCGTTTCTAATGCAAATGTGCGTAAAACTGTCAATATTCCGTTAATGTTAGAAACCCACTATTTCGCCGTGTGTAGCGTTTCAATTAAATAAGAAACACAAGTAAAATCACATGTGAATAAGTTTATTTCCATGATAAGTTGTTAAAAGTCATGCTGCGACATCATCCTCCAACTTCCTGTCATCATCTTCTTTGCAGTGGCAACATGCAGTTGTTGGTCATGTGACTCTCTTGATGTGAAAAAATGTGTTTCCAATGTAGTTTTGCGAAATGAACTGATTTCAATACGGTAAAAAAAAAAAAGCACCTCATCCTCGCGCCAAGACTTTTCTATTTACATCCAAGGATTTCTTTTCGAAATTGCAGCGATTCCATTGAGCAAATTTATTTTCTATTTCTAAATGTCAAATTGTGCATTTAGATAGTAAATGAAAACACAGCTGTTGTTTATAAAGTGTGTGTGTGTGTGTGTGTGTGTGTGTGTGTGCGCGTGTGTGCGCGTGTGTGCGCGTGTGTGTGCGTGTGTGTGCGTGTGTGTGTGCACTACTATGTTTTTGTATCCTTGTGAGAACCTATTTCTGTCTACAATGTGGGGTTGTGGGGACCACTGCTCCTTGTTGGGACATGTTCTTGTTCCCCATGAGAGGAAATGCTATTTTTGGGTTAGGGGTCAGGTATGTGATGGTTAGGGATAGGATTAGGGACAAGGCAAGGGATGGACTGTAGAAAATGTATGGAAGTCAATGTAAAATCTCCACAAGACATGAAAACATGTGTGTGAGTGTGTGTGTGTGGGCTGAGAGCTTCAGTACTATTAACAAACAACGTTTACAGCGTTGCACCCCGGCTCAGTGAGCAGCTCCAGATCATGTCAGAAACTCCTCACCAGGGAACAGAATGACGCCAGATCTGTACGGGTGTGCTCAAGAACTGAATGTATGAATAAGCCTGCGTGCATGCGTGGGTGTGTGTGTGTGTGTGTGTGTGCGTGGGTGTGCGTGTTACAGATGTGTGAAGACGAATTGGAAAGGTCATGTGGAAAAACAGATTGCTACATTCCACCTCTGTGCCTCAGCGACAGGAGGATTTTGTGTTAAAGGTGTAACAAATTAATAAGCGTCATTATCTTTCGTTTCCTAGCTGAAAACAATAAACACGTTCATAAACCCAAATACGCAATAACATCATAAATGCTTCAATACCTGGACATCTATACAGCTTCCTTGCCTGTGCGATGTCTCCCTTGCTGAGCCTGGTTCTCTGGCCAATAGCCGGCCGGACGCCGTTCTCATCCCTGGATGGAAGTATTGTGTCGAGGAACATCCCACTGCAGGGAAGAGAGTGAACGTTCGATTTTCCACCACAGAACATAAATGTGTCATCAGGACGGCATAACACAAGGTCAAAAAAATCTTCTAATTTCAAGAACTGGGAACATTTATTGGAATCCATATCAGTGCAGCAGCACTTCGTTCATTAGAGACTAACTTCAACATAACACTGCTTTTGCAGGGAACTGAATCATAAACAGGCCAGTCATACCTCTTGCCCATTTAGATTTCAAATTTGTATTCTTTTTTTTTTAATTATTTCTAATAGGAAATGAAACATATATTTTTTAAAAAGATAATAAAACAACATGAAGTTTGGGGAAAAAATATTTTTCAGGATTTCATTCACATTTTAGCAAAAAATGGCATTTCTACACACACAAAAAAAAATTCTGTCTTAAATCTGCAGCATGTAACTTTTCATAAATGCTTCAATAAAATATGCTTTTACATATTTGTTCAAATTATCATTTTGCTGTGACACAGGCAGGTTTAACAAATATATATATATAATGGTTTTAGTAAGCTACATACAGCTGCAAAAACAAACCATGGAGCTGGCAAGACACTGGAGCTGTTACCGTGAGAAGGTGTTCCTGGCGTAGTGCATGATGCTGTCGAAGTCGTACGCTTCTCCAAGAGAGTTCACCTCCCCTGGCTCCATCTTCAGGAAATTATATTCCTGACCTGCACACACATGGATACATTTTCACCAAACAGAGCTGATAGT
This sequence comes from Poeciliopsis turrubarensis, assembly GCA_010277015.1. Lineage (NCBI taxonomy): Eukaryota > Metazoa > Chordata > Actinopteri > Cyprinodontiformes > Poeciliidae > Poeciliopsis > Poeciliopsis turrubarensis. The sequence continues at coordinate 1,496,627 of VMRN01000063.1, forward strand.
CAATTGTCTTATCTTAGAAATGTAAGATCAAAGTTAATTATAAGGTCATTTAAAACACTTTTATCACAGCTAACTTGCTAGAGGCAGATCTAAAACAGCTCTCTGCATCATTGTGTAGATATTTAACAAAGATGTCTGATATATTTATGATATTTATTACAATCATGGTTAAGTTACACTCAGGACAAACAGGTTTTTATTCTCAAAGATCATTTGTGTTACGCAGGTTACAATGGAAAAATACCATCTGCTAAAAGCTGACAAAAACAGAAAAGGAAAGGCAAAAAAGATCAAGGATGTTAAAGTTCACTGAAAAAAATTACTCATTTGTTACAGCTAGTTTCATTAGTTTTGCTCAAGCTGTAATTGATTTGATTAATTCTGCAATCTTGAGCAAATCTAAGAAAATTGGCTGTAATAAATTAGAGTAGTTTAAGTTTGTTCAAAGAAACATTTTTTTCAGCGCACGTCCAACTTTTCCATGTTGCTTTTGTTGAGGTTCACCTGACATCTGCAAATAATTATTCTGTTAAAATAAATTGTCTACTTTGCATTTAAAATTGTGCGGTTGCTGTTTGGAAAACAGAATTAAATCAATTACAAATGCTTGTCAGTCAGAGGATGATAAACCAGAATGCACCAGTTGCAGTTTTCTGGCCTGACCTGCCGATTCTGATTTTGTTTTGTCTGAAATGTTACTAAATATGGTAAGAAAGTTTCTAAATTGGAAACAGTGGAGTGACTATTGTTAACTGCAAACATGCAGACATGACAAGCCGGTCATGCAGAGCAAAAGAGATCAACTGACTTAAAAACACAAAAGGCAACTGATTTGGAGACCTTTGATAGACAAATAAGGTCGGCAGATGAGAATCGGCTTCACGTTTAAGTATAGGGCAATCGCTGATCTGTTAAAATTAGGGAAATTGGGGGCCAATTTATCAGCTGGTCGATTTATTGGTGCATTCCTAATGATAAACAGAACTAAAAATCAACTAAACTCTTCAGAGAAGCTGCATCAGTATTATGTGCAGGTTAGACACACAGAGCATTAGAAGGGTGGAGGGTGGGGGGGCTGAAAGTGGTGATGCTTCTAAATAAATCTGCTGCCCAGTAATTTGATGCCGTCTGACTGTGTGACAGAGCAGAGGTGCGTTTGTGGAAATGTGACAGACGGTCGTCTCGGGGACTTCACAGTCATTAGGAGATCCATTCACACTTCCTGCTGGGACCCAGGCGTGAACGCGAACCCGAGGCAAGCCGTGCCTGCCTCCTGTGACCGCTGGGGTTGCCTATAAATAGGCGGCGCCCTGAGCGGCCCTGAGACGTTAGTGTCTCTGCGGTAATGAGTCTCACCCGGCTGGATGTTATCCCGGATTATGGTCACATGATCGTCACGGTCAGGCCGAGTGTGTTCGTGCCAGAAGCCGATGACGTGGCCCAGCTCGTGCACCACGATGCCGAACTTGTCGCAGTTCTTCCCGATGGAAATGGCCTGGGGTCCGTTGCCACGGCGACCCACGTAGGAACAGCACCTGTGATGGATCGGTATGAAGTTCACAGCAGGGAGGCATTTAAACACAGGTTTAGTAGTGAGGAGTTTGGGGGGATAAAATGCAGCGACAGGGATGCAGTTAGTCAACAGTGAACTCATAAACATACTAGAAAGCTCATAATTAAACATATTAATACCATAAAACTGCAGTTTTCTAACCTTACATGAATAATCACTTTTAAGACTGAACAGAGAACCTAATTCTTTTTTTTTTTTCCTGATTATTGCGATCATCGGTGCCAGGCCAACAAATCTGATTAAAGTTATCCAGAGAGCTGATTGCATGGTGAGGATCAGGAGCCAGGTTGCAACACAAGCACGAATAGATAATGTAGAAAAACAGACACACAATAGTTACCAGTGGAGCTAAACAGATTAAAATTTAATTCATATAAATGAGGATGAGGCTTTGGTAGTTCTCTCACAAACATCAATACTTCCTAATTAGGCACACAGAGCTGGATGTCCTGCTTTTTCTTTTTTTGATACATTAAACCCTAATATCCTCAGTCACTGTAAAGAATCACGACTCACAACATCCAGTGAGTGAAGTGTCACTGCTGTCCAAACACACTCTGACCCCACCGTGCTGCCACTCGACAGAACAATGCACTTCTGCCGAGTCGGAACAAAAGAACTGCTCGAACATACAAACACTTAAAACCGAGCACCGTGATTGGTGGGATGGGGAAACAGGAGCAGGACAGGAAGGAAAGCAAAGCCATTGTTGAGTGACCATATCGTCTCTCACTGTGACAAGGTCACTAGTAGACCCTGGGTACACACACACACACACACACGCACGCACACGCACATAGAGCCACGCACACAATCCAAGACATACAAAGAAGTCTTCCAGTCTTACCCGCAGGGTCTGTAGGTGAAGACGATGTAGCTTTCCTCATCCGTCTTTTCAATGAAAGTTACACATGTCTGTTTCTCCCAGTGACGCATGGCCTGCTTGAACATGGCCCTCTGACTACCTAAAACACACACATTTTACATCCTACCTTTACACAATTAAGTGTGCATTAACACAGCTGCGTGGTGAGGGCTGAGCGGAGTTGTTACCAGTGAAGTTTCCTCCGATGACGTAGGGGATGACTCCCCCGGGCCAGATCCTTTCAGCTCGGGATGTGGCCGCTCGAGGAACACGGCTTTTTGCCGCCTCGCTGGGACTCCCACCTTTCCAGGTTTGGGTTTTTGAACTGGCAGCTACCTTGCTCTCATTCTTTGGGATGTAATCTAATATAGCATGAAGCAAGAAAAGCCATTATATTGTTATTACATGTTATTAAATATTACAGTTCTAGAGTTTTTCCATGAGGACATGATAAAAATGAGCATGTTTTTAACAAATCCTTAAAGGGGCAGAATTGTGTATTTTCCAAACATACAGTGGCATTTTGTAACACAATCAAGAAACTATTTCACATCTAGTTATGGAAATACTTCATATATCAAGTATGACTTAAAAGAAAATTGACTTTGTAATTTAACCCCTTGAAATTGGGCCTCTGTCTCTTTAAAAACTCCTGCTCTTCCTGAAACTCCGCCTTCAGGAAGTCATCACAACATGGCTCCTCTGTTAACCCTTTAACCTTTAACAACATTTTTACCAGCATTTCATAGAGAAATAGCTCCTATAATGAACTCAGAAGATGGGCAGTTTTACCAGGTGTTTGCTAACTGGTGCTGGCTAGTCTGAAGGAACTGAAAGGACAAGCATTACTTGTGATGTTAGAACAGATATTGCTGCCCATTCAAATCTAGTGTATCATTTTACAATGAAAAAATTTTAGACAGCTTCAAGTCTTATGGATACTGAGTCGTTAAAGGCACAAAAGAGAACTAAATGTATCCCTCTGTAAAATAAGAGTCAAAGAAAAGGTGAGTTCCAGGTTGCATACCAAAGCCAAATCTGCGTATTCTCTCCAGCAGAAGGTATAACGATCCTCTCTTCACATCTTCATGTTCCCCAAGGCCTCCTGATTACAGAAGACATGCAAAAAAGAGACCCATGCATAACATAACCTTATATTTGTCTGCTTTTATGGTTCTATACGACAGCTGCTGAATAGAGTGCGAGTCAGTTTTGAAGAAGGCACTCACCTGAAGTGTGTCCCTGTCGGGAGTGTGAACGCACATGTGTGTGTTGTTTGAGGTCTATCGTTCTGTCGATATGGAACATCTGCAGATCCTCCTCGTCCAAGGCGATGTCGCCCCAAAATACAGCTGAAAGCAAGTAGAAGAAAATACTTAACATACGCGTCAACGTCAAAAATATGGCTAGCGGTGTGACTGAAAAACTTTATTTTATATCTGTCAATATTGATAATTATTTATCTGTTTTTTTGTTTTTGTTTCAAATATACCAAATACTGCCAAACTGGTGATGTGACCGGTTCTGTTTGAAGTAGTTTTTATTTTTTCAATCAGTTATAAGGCATGGTGGTGAAACCTGGAACTGCTGTTGCACGATTACTCAACATGTTGTTGCTAAGTAACCAAAGGAGCGAGTGAGTAAGTGGATGCCACTGAATTTGCTTAGCTCGCTGTGAGAGTTTGAGTATCTAAGGCCTTTCCTCTGCCTACATGTCCCAGAATGCTGTGCGGTTTAGGAGTTCAGTGAATTTATTGAAAATTCTACGAGACAATGGTAGTCTTCCCCTGTTCTTGCAGCTCGATGACTGGATCATCCTTTTGACCTGCATGTAGATACCAGTGATGTAGGTGCTGTTTTATTTCAGCAACATGATGATGGGGTTGAGCGACCTGTGAGTTTCTACTCGAAAAAATTCAATCATTTTCAGGTGAATTATTCAGTCATTGAAAAAGAGACATTGGCATTAATTTGAGTTTTACAGCATCTTGAAATATACCTGGGTTGTGGCAGTGTTTCCACACTGCCACAACCGATCACAACCCCCTAACATTTTTTCATTCATTGCAGAGTCCAAACCACAGACTAAGGCGACGGATGTTGTTTTTGCAGCCTTATTGCCTGGATATCCGCCTTATTAGAGGCTTGGATAGTACTGTGACAGATGCTTTGTCCAGGGCAGCTTGTCTCTAGCTTTAATGTTCCATGTAGTTCATTTTCATTCACCTTCTCTGAAGTGTCTTATAGGCTTCTCCAGTGGCTAGACTGGGTGAGCTGTTGAGGTGGGGATTGAATGGGTGATTGTGGTAAAGCAGAAAATGTTGTTGGTATTGTAATTGTCACCTAGCTGTTCAGTTGAATTGCTGTGTCTTTAGGGACTCCATTTTTATGGGGTAATAAATGTTCTTAAAGAGTCACTTGTTTTTGAAGAAGCTCATTTGAAAAGAGACTGTTTGGGAAATATGAAATGACTTCAATTACTGCTATTAGTGTTTGTTTCCTGCTTCTATTTTTCTTAGAAATCATATTATTACTAAGATGCTTCATCAGGTCATTTTCTCTGACCACTCGTCCTTGCCAGGCCGGAGAGTCGGTGCTGATTTCTGCAGGTCAACAAAGAGCCACAGCCATATTCTGTTTTATCAAGTGCCTGTTGTAAACAAACTATAGTTATTTAGTTGAAAACAATGTTGCTGTGAAAAAGCTGACTCACTTAATAATAATAGCCAACACGTGAATTTCTGAGAATGGATTAAGATTTGCCTGGCCTTAAGATTCTTAAGATTGTTCAGGCTTGGATTTATTCGATCTGACCTAGATTGACCTACTAACACTTATTGTGAGAAGGTCTAAATTCCTTTGATTAGATTAATACAATGTGCCTCAGTTCACCGGGATCTAGGATCCAGAAACTGTCCCACATAAGAGAAAGCAGTCCACACGACTCCTGGAGTAGACGCTTTATTTAAGGAATTAGTCTGTAATGTGATCTGATCTGTCGGCCAAACTGCTGCCTTCCAAAGAAGATACATAAACATGACTGCCTGATGGGAAACAAGCTAATAGTAATGTTCACAGATGACATGCAGAGGTGGGTACAGATATTAAAAAATTATACTCAGGCACAAGCAGACCTGCCTGACTGCCTTTACTCAAGAAAAAGAAGAAAGAAATTCATCATCCAGGCTAAAATCTCCAAAAACTGCCTCCAGAAATGACTGTAGCTGTATTGTAACTCATACAATATTTTCAGATGGACCCTCATTAATAAATCAAATCAAAAATAAATTAAACAGGTTATTTAATTTTCCGTTTTATCTGGGTTTACATATTTCTAAGTTTACACATCCATACTCACACACTCATATGCATTGCAACATGCAACCATCTTAACACTACTGACTAAAAGCTATCCTACTTATATCCTTTCTAAGGGGTTCAGCCAATCAGCTTACAGCAGTGGTTCCCAAAGATTTTCTTCTGGGCCCCCAGATGGATTACAATAAAATCCCCCCCCAAAAAACAAAAAAAAATCAACGGGGCACACAGATCGGTCAACCAGACATAACCCTATACACATATTTTATTTTCAAACTCCACTGAAGTTTATTTCACACTTCACGTTGCAACGATTTTGTGTAACTGTTTTTTTTTTGTTGTTTTTTTTTTATCCATACTGCTTCCCATGTGCGCCCTACAATGGCACTGAATCCCCTCTAGGGGGCGCGCCCCACACTTTGAGAACCACTGACTTAGAGGAAATACGTGGTTCCAGTCAATGGCGTGTGAAGTAGCAGTGTGCCTATGCATTACAGGTTTTCAAACTGAATTTTCTATCAAATGATTTAGATTGAAAATTTAAATGTATTTTTCAGACAATGCGAGAGAGAGCAAGACGTTCAGCAAACAACAGGAAGGCTGAACAGCAAAGTTGCTCAATTTCACTCATTTGAGCTTTTCACCTCGGCCTGCCATTGATCAAGCCAGATTTAGAAGTGTTGGAAGCCTTTCTTGAAATCTCAGTTAAAGTTAAGAAAACAGGCAGAAAGAGAAGAGGGGAGACCTGCAGCAAAGATCTGCAGCAGACCCACATGCTGAAGAAAAAAAATGCCATAAATTCACGCTTTTTCCGGTCTATTGAATTATTTTATGTTTTTTCTTCCAGGTCTGAGAAAAAAAACAGTGTTTCAGGCATACTTTACAAATTCTGAATATTCAGCTCTTAATAAAATGGCTTTCTGTTTTGTGTTTTTGTTTGATTTTTTGATTTATTTATTTTTTGCTACAGTAAATGATTTTTGTTGATCCGTCATTTTGAATAGTACCAGAGGTTCTGTGTGGTGAAGTGAATAAATATGCATCTGATTTCGGTTCTAATTTCCAATCATAATAAATTCTATAAAACCCTACAAAACTAAAACTAATCGATTTCAAAATGAGGTGCTCTATTTTTTGGCCACTGCCTGTGACTGTAATGATGCCTTGAAGTCCAACAACTTGCTGACTTTCAGAAACCTTATCATGCAGCAGCATGGGGCTCTCACTTGAAACTTTCTCATGCACATTGAGAACCTTGTGTTTCACATCAGCTGGAGCTTAGACCAGCTTAGCACTGCTTACTTACACACCACACAAAAATGCACACACTGAGCCACCAGGTCGGTGGTCTTACAGTGGTCTGATATCAGGTCATGTGTAGGACCTTTCTGGAAAGCTGCTCTCATTAATGACCCATAAAAACCTCCATCCTGCCTTCCTAATTCTCTCTACCTGTTCCCCGTCTCCGCAGTCGACTTCTGACATAACTTTGAATGTGAGCCACGCAGGCTGACGTTCAAAGTTATAATTCACAGAATTCATTTCTCGCACAGGATGTGAACAGATGTCCTTCGAACAGGATGTAGCTGAAGAAATCTTGGACTAATCAACAGTTCATATCAACGGGTAAAGTGCAGGTTGATGCTATGCTCAGTGGCCTTATCTTAACAAGTGTGAAAAATCATTCATAAAAATGGGATTCAGGGGAACGTTTCACTCGAGTTTTTACTCGGCTGAGAAAAGCCTTGTGTTAAAAAAAAAAATAAGATCTTAGAAAAATCACAAGTGACACAGAGGCAAGGTTTCAATCAGCCGCTGGTCAACAGGCTGAACAAGGACCCTGTTCAGCTTGTCGCCACACACACCAAAGAGGATGATAAACCGAGGGGGGAGGGGCATCACTGTTTGAGAACGTCAGCAAAGAGTTCTATTTTAGGGTCGTAAACTTCATCTGCATGCTAAACATGTCAAAAAATAAGCCTTCTCAGTCCAGATATGTGTTGAGTTTTTCTAAACGCTGTGAGGGTTTTTTTCTAGGATTTGTCAGAGGAGACTTTGAGTTTTTCCAGTAACAAACACGCCAGGCAGGTCTGGTGTGTAGCGAGGGATAAATATCTACAGAAGCATCTCATTCCCATTGTTAAGCATGGAGGAGGAGCTGCAGCTCTGTCTTTTGGGGGGGGAGTAATTAATTACAATGGGTAATTACTTGATAATGATCTAAAACATGTGGAGGGAACAACACAGAAATGGCTCATAGGTCACAAAATAAACCTTCCACCATGGTTATCTCAGGCCTCAGGCTTAAAGAACAATAGAACCCATCAGCAGAAGAAAAGAGAGAAAAATGAGAGGATCCCTCTCTCTCTCTGCGTGTATATGCTCCTTCTTAAAGAGACGGAGACCCAATATAAGGCATTAAATTTCAAAGTCCAATTTCTATGGAGTCATGTTTGATACACACAGCATTTTTATAATGTAACATAATTCCTTGATTTTGCAACAAAATGGCCTGGAAAATACACAGCACTGTCCCCTTGCCTGTCCTCTGATGATGGGAAGTCCCACCCCACTGATGCCTTGGAGCTGATGGTTTATAAAGAATAAGAACTCCAGGAACCAAGAACAAATGTTGCATGTGAAGCTCCAGAACTGCACATGTTTGATGGTTTCACCTTCCATTCACCACCATCAATAACCCACACTCTAAATCAAAAGGCCAAAATCATTTACTATAGAATAAATATGTCACGTTAGACATTTTTATTGCAGATTTGAGATACAGTCATGCACCAAAAGGCTCACAAAGAGACATAAGTAATAGTTTAACTGCTTTGTGTTTTCACAGCTGTAACTTTCAGTCAGACAGTTCTATTCTCCCTTTATAGTCGTAAATAAACAGGGGTTTTTTTAACCCATCAAAAACACAGCAGCTTTTACTGTTTGAGTAGTCAATAGATTGGACATGGTTGTGGAGATACTGGTTCATGCACAAGCTTATTAACTGGTTTAAAAGCCATAGAACATGTTACCAGCCTCCAGAACTTTTAGGATTTTGTATAAATTTAACTTTTTTTTTTTTTACACTCTTCAGGAGAAGCTCACTTGGTGCTTGTGTCTGCACGTGCAGCACAAGTGGAAATAAATGCAGTGAATTTAGTCAAATAAACAACTCTTACGCAAGGATTCAGATGCTTTACGAAGACATAATTAATCCAAAATGATCCGACTTTATGCTGGAAGCTCTTCCACCTGCTCTGGGTTGGGAACAGCAGCCAGTGGAAGTTACTCTGGGAAACAATCACAGCAGATCCATAAACCTTCTTCTACTGGCTCTGTTCAACTCCAAGAAGGATTTCTGCCTTGCTGATAATGTTGGAGTCAAATGACTTGATATAACACCTGATAAGAGCTGAGATTTGGCAAACAGGTTAAAGGTTTATTGAATTATTATTTGGTATAAAAGATCATTATGATATATATGTGTTGAAAATGACTCGCTGAACTTCAAACTAAGTGATTTTGACTGTGGTGTGGCTGTTAGTGATGGGCTGCTTACAAACTGCTGATCTTACAAGTAAAGGGCCAAAGAAGAAGCAGATCCAGTGAGTGGAAGTTGAGTGGAAGAACGACATCAGAGGATGAAGGAGAACAGGCAGACTGGTACGAGATTGCAAACAGGCAACAGCGGCTCAAACAACAACTCGCTGAAACCAAGGAATGCAGAATACAGTCTCTGAGCATATGACACATCAAACCTTGAAGCAAATAGAGACCACATCAAGAGGAACGCCTGTCAGCTAAGAACCGAAAAATGAGACTACAATTCACACCAGCTCACCAAAATTGGACAAGAAAGAGATTGGTTGGAAAATGTCTTGCCACAACAAGTCATGAGTTCAGCTGTTTGGTATCTTGAGATTTGCCTGTTAACTATTACACCAGGGATCTTCAGCGCCGGGCCTGGAGGGCCCCGTCCTGCAACTTTAGACATGCCTCTGCTTCAACTCACCTGAGTTAAATAACGGGCTGAATTCTGGAGAACTTCATGCACGGAGGAGGGGATTCAACCATTTCACTCAGGTGTATTGGGCAAGGCACACATCTAGAGGGGACACCGGCCCTCGACCACTGGATTTGTAGGACCCTGCATTATGCCCTACTTGAACTATAGGCCCAGCCTTTTTTATAGATAGTGAGAAGTAAAAACCCAATCTGGCTTACTCTAAATCTGAATTACAACAAAAAGACAAGCACATTTTCTCCAAAAGACACCAGACTAAGAGGAGGAACTCCTAAAATCATGGAGTACCAACATTTTTGGATCATTGTCAAGAATGAAACTGTAAAGCAGTTTCATTCTAAGGGTGTTTCCACACCTGGGAGTCTAATAGATTGTGTGTGATTTGAGACCAAAATTGCTACATTTGTAACATTTGCAGCTGGTGCACTGTGTCAAACGATCCAAACTAAATGAAGAACCTGTTCCCCCCCTCAAGACCCACAGAAGAAAACGACACGGAAGCGTCAGAAGAAGACATCAAATGTAACTTCACTCTTTGCAAAATGTAAACAAAAATGGAGCGTCGTCAGATTTTAGTGGTTGTACGAATCCAAGCCATTTCTCCTGCTAGCGCTACACTGGTGTGATTGTTTTGGTTGAATTTACCCAGAATGCCTTGGAGCATAGCTTGCGTCTGGTCCACTTGGCATTCACACATACTTTCAAATCACGCCAGAGTTCAAGTCAACCGAACTGAGATGTGGATTTTAGTTCTGTTGTGAATGCACCCTAGAAGAGTTCTTGCATGAGTGGCGTCTTTATAGACCAAACTTAGAGACAATGGGTTGTATCAAAAGAAGTATGGAATCAAATTACATTTTGACATGAATGAGCTTACTTGGAAAGTAAAATGGTTTTCATATTCCTAAAAATTCCAACTGAGCAGGAAACAAAAAAGGAGAAAGGACCTTTAGAATAAACAGAAGTTGTGTTAAATGTCATGTGATCATAAGTCATACATTTTACAAACTAGTTTTTCTGTGGGAACAGAGATTGCAGTTATTAGATTTGATTCTGTCAAACAAGTAAGATTTTTCTCTCTTGTTCATCCAGCTGGTTTCTCTGTATTTGCACCAGTTCATATGGGCGACATTGTTGTGAATGCCTAACAGATAACCATCTCTCGATGACTATCTGAGCTTAATTATTGCTCTCCATGGGGATTAAAGACACTAATACATTAACAATAGCCGAGGAGAGGCTTGTCATTTGCTTAATCAGGGTAGCTATTGAAGGAAATGGGGGACAAGACGAGACTATTGTGTTCATTACAGTCCATTGTACTGAAGGAGACAGGAGCAAAGCACTGATTTACAAAATACTGTAAACTGTTTTGCCCAGACGCTACAGATTAAGGACGATTTAAAGAGGATTTTCCTTTTTGTTAACTGATCATAACATTTATTTTATCAAAGCTCTTATGTACGAAGTGCGTCTCAAGCTTCCCCTGTGACAAATTAGGGAAAATCAAAATATAGCTGTAGCTGAGTTTACCTGATTTTGTGTATAGTTCAGAACAGCATTTTGCCATTAGGGCCAAAAATGTCAACATGAAGGCCACATTTTAAAAAATTAAAACTGAACAGATTTCTTCTTTAAGACATTTACTGTTTGTATTGCATCCGTAACATAATAAATAGATCATATTTTAATAAGGCAAAGCTCATTATCAATCCAAAATATAAACACAGTCTTGAATAGTTGTTTTAAATGACAGGTAAATATTTTTTACATTTTTTTTGGTGGTTTATTGTTCTCATTTAAAAAAAAAAACAACTCATTGTCAGTTGAAAAGAAATACTTTCCATTATTTTAAGATTTTATTTGTCAGTGAAAATCTCAAATTAATTGGAAACTTGCAAGATTTTTGGATGTGGACCGACGAGCAGTCAAAGAAAATCCTCCAAAGGGCCGCAAAGGGCCCCTGCACCACAATTTGAACATCCCTGGTTTTGAACATCTTGGACTTGCTGTAAGCTAACTTAGATAAATGCAGACATTTCATAACAATGGCTGGAAACAACCCCTTCGACTTTTAAAGCATGGATTTGTGAGCGAGCTCACTTTTTGGATGTTTTCGATTCACTTTTTATTACTGAATTAGCAAGATGTGATAAATTTGATATATAAAGTCTGGCATCACATGGAGCAAATAAATCAGAACTGAAAACGTCTTAAAGATGATTTCAGCAAATGAAATCACCACAATTACATAAAAATAATCCAAAAATAAATAATGCAATAAAAAGCCTAGAAACTGTAGTTATGCAAGATCTTTTAAAAACTTAATTTAAGACATTTTTTGCCACTTAAGAACTGAGAGGGTTAATGTGGGTGCGCCACTTTATATAAGTACTTATGTTTTATGGTCCTGTTTCATTTGTCATTTATTACACTAAGCTGTTGCCGTGGTGTCACAGTTTCAGCTAACACTCCCTCTAATGTGTCTCCTGCCACAGCAATATTCCTGTTACGCAAAAATAAAACCCATAAAAAAATGACAAAACTCCTCAAACACAAAAGAAGCACCTATTTAACAACATGCGGTTTATTTTATGTACGATGGGTTGACATGCCCCTGCATTACAAACCATTTTTACACTGCGTTTGTTTCTAAATGTATGAAGCCTTTGTTACAGTGACAAAGAAGTTAAATATGTATTTTTTTTTCATACATAATTTCAGCTTAACAAAGGGAACTACAATGATTAAAGGCTTCCCAGAAAAAGAGAGCTGACACAAGCAGATATGCAAACAGAGAGGAGAGAGCGTGCTCTGTGATAGTAATTTTGGCTCATCGATTGGGGTCTTGTTAGTCCACAGGGATGCCATAAATAGCCCAAAGTCAAGCCTGGGGTGAGGAGGGGTTAGTTAGGACTGCACTGCTCGTAAGAGGCAGGAGGAACAGAATCGATGTAAAAAAAAAAAAGAAAACGCCGGGACCCTCCCAGGAGACCTGCATCATGCTGACCGGGGCCTTACTGTTTGCCCTTCAGGAGAGGCATTGCAGCAAACACACACACACACACACACACACACACACACACACACACGCACACACGCACACGCACCCGCACACACACACAGAGTCTAATGCAGTAATGCACCAAACACAAACTGAGGAAACAGCTCCAACTTGCAGAGCAGTTTTCAGACCAGTTAGTTTAGTTTCCCTTTGGGTTCAATCAAATAATGAGACATATTTATTCTGTTAAATGGTAAAATTACAAAGTTTTGAAAATTTTACTGTAGATCTTTCAAAAGTGAACCTGTAATTTGTGTTTCTGTCATATTGACTCTTAAATGTGATCTACCTTTGAGTAAATGCATCGACGTTAGCATCTTATGAGAAACACAATGATACTGTAGAGAAAGACAATGCTCTACTGAGGTCTTAAAGGAGCAATGTTATGTAAAATAAACTTTTTTTGAGCATGACATGAAGTTATGTTATTCCCTCATCAGAAACATGGTGCACATGAATGTTTGAGAAATCCTTTAATCTCCCGTGGCAACCATTCAGCTGTGCAAAACACCTGGGTGGTCCGAGCTCCGCCTTCGAGATATAGCTCCTGCATTTTCCAAGTTCCTGAACTTCTGCCTCACAGAGCATTTTTAACAACTGAAGTTAACATGGCTACCTGATTGTGGTAAAATGACACTCTGTGGCTGGAAAATACTTAATACTGTCCCTTTAAAGCTGAGCTGGAGATGTTTTCTCTCTGTCTAACTGTCTGAAGGCCCCACCACAGCAGGAGTAGTCTGTGCAGGATACCCCATTTTGAGTAGTAGGCCACCACAAGGTCACGTGCTCAGCCCTTTGGCCTTTAGACTCGCATGTGGAAAACCTGAGCAGATCATTCGCAGAAGATCCACAGCAGTGAAATGCAAGTCATTGTAGAGGGAAGAAATCCAACAGCCACAACAACCTGTTACTCAAAACATCACGAGAAAGACGAGACGATAAATTCCAGAGCACAAACCCCATCGGTTCAACAGCCTGTCGATTACAGAGGGTCAGAGCATTAAAGTCCTGGAGGTCCAGACCTCTGATGAACTCATCGTGTTGATGAACACCACTGGGAACCTGAACTGGGCCCATGTTCTGAACATGTCAGGCTCCGCAAACCCTCAAATGTGAACTTTTAAAACTGCTGCCACCAGACAAAATGGTACCAGTATCCCCAACGCTGAATCACCAGACTGGCACACTGGTGCTTTTTGGCATTTTTTTATACATGATCTAATCAGCTGTTATTCACCTGAGTGTTCGTTTCTAATGCTTTTACACTAATCCGAACAATCCCAGAGAAACATTTTTAAGCGTCCACATCATGACAGTAATTGTAAAAGTTTACCCTCATGTCGGACACACCGGGAAGCATCTCACACAAACACACACACACACTTAAAGATTACATGATCCTGCCGAGCCGAGCTCCTCATTAAGCAGATATGAGGTCACACTGCAGGTGGGCGAATGTGAGTGTGCACGTGCGGCGCCAGGTGCTCATGGACGAGCTCTGACACTTGGAATTTCTCATATTGCGTACAACTCCAGCCGGGAGCGTACTGTAAATTCAAAGAGGGATTATCTGGGCCTCTGTTGAGGATTTTCTCCAAAATGAATGGTTCTGATCCATGTTAACTCTGTAGGGCAGCGTCAGGTGCTGCAGTCGCGGCTTAATCATGTGCCACGACTGTGGAAGTGGTGGCGGTAATGAGGGGAAGAAGTTTAGGGTCTCAAAATTTGAATGCTACGGCATGTTTTCCAGCTGAAAGGGCCTCGAGGTTGTCGCTCCTCCCAACAAACTCTTATTCCCATCAAATGGTAATTAGGCTGTAAAAAAGGCAGGGTTCATTATGAACAGAGACTGTGGTTGGCTTAGATTTAAAGTTTTGCACAGAACAGAAAATAGCCTCCAAATAAAGGATCTGAGCAAACATCAAATGACTTTATGTGACTTCAATTTTTAAAACTGGAGCTCAATGAACCACCCACATCTCAGATGTTTTCCCTGTTAAGAGCTTGAGTCAGTCAAAGCAGTCACTGTTTTCCTTGGTGTGCCTGTCACGGGTGTTCGGGTTTAAACACGCGGTCGCCAAAGTTTGGGATAACAGAAACAAAAACGTCAATCTAAGCTAGATTAAAAACGATCCCACTGCCTCCACAGCATTTTGAGGTAGTTTGTGCAAGACGTCCTGGTTAAGTTTAACCCAACACTAAACGTTCACAGGGAGGAAGCAGTGCGAGCGCCCAATGCCACAGATATGTGGAGAGCAAAGAAACAGCTCAGATATTGTGGAGGTAGGCTGAATGTGACTTAACTTTTCCACGGGAAGTCGACTTCTCCACCTGGAGGTGGTTTTCATAAACCCAGTTAGGTTCAAAGCCGCCACATCTCCACAAATGATGCTCAGGCTGTTTTTCAAGACATGCAGGTCCCACTTAACCCTAAAGCACGACCCAATTCAGTCAGATCACCATGATTCAGTCCGATGCACTGTTACCACATTCAGATTCAAACAGTCTGTTTGCAAACACGCACTGGATCATAAATGGAAAAAGTACAAATAAATGCCAAATAAATTTGGCTCATATGATGAGGAAAAATAGATATACATATAAAATACAGGAATTTCCATTAGTTAACTTTTATTTATGAGGCATTACTTGGACTTCATCTTGAACGGCAAAAGAAAGAACTTATTGTTTCCTCCTGTCTCGTTTGCTGGGATTGAATTTGGTAAAAAGCTTCTTTCTGATCTCATATTCTGGAACCTGCAACAGAAACTTGAAATTGACTGAATTTATCTCATTGAGTCATTTTACCTCCAAACTAAAGGTTTTCAGACTGATTTGATGACATGCATCTGATTTTAATAGCTTGTTGTTTTAACTCTAACTTTTTGTGTTTTTTTTTTGTGGCTGCTTCTTCGTTGATTCTGATAAAGAGACTGATAAAGATCCTAATAGAGTAAATGATTACATTTTCTATAGATTAATTTCACTGAATTTCCCTGAATTTCCACAACGTAGTAAAAACATTGGTATATATTTTTCAATATATCTGTTCTATTCCAAAGGTTTTGTGATTTTCTTAATTGTTAAACTTAAAGCTAACATAAAATTGTGGCTCTTTAAAACTGACAACAAATTTCCTAAAGTAGCTGTTTATCAAAATCAATAATTTGTGCGTTTTGGATGGAAGCACTACTGAAAAGTAGCAATTATCTATCAAATGCAAATGTTTTTGTTTTCTTAATAAAATACAATAAAAACAATGGCACTACTTAGGATGGAATAACAACCAGAAAATTCACCTTTAACCACATTAAAAGAGGCCCAAAGTTTTTTATCGCCATGTTTCAGGCGTGTTGGTAAATTAAAAATACACACTTAATGCAAGCACAGCAGTTACACAAAGACTAGCTCATTAGCACAATGAGTACATCCCATAATATTCATATTTAGACCCAGAAACAGAAAAAACAATAAGAAAAACACAGAGTACTGGTGTAACTCTTGAATTAATTTCCTGCAATGTGAAGGAGACCACTGCCACAAAGGCTGGTATAGTCCTTCTGGTTCAAAACACCAGATGATTTTAATTCGATTGACATGATATTATTATGGGCTTCATAGTCGGGGTGTGAGTAATAGTCACACTATGTACAAATGGATAAATGAGGAAATAGAATTAAGCCCAACAGGCGAGGCTGTGTTGTTAAACTGGTGGAAAGGTTTGCTTCCGGAATAAAAGTTGTTTATGTTTTTGTTTCGAGTCACGAAACCTGAACTTTCGCTCAGCGTAAACCTTCACATCGTCTTGTTTTTCTGTAAGTCAGGATATTGGGACGAAGAGTCAGCAGGACTCTGACATCAATGCAACATGAAGTGACCCGAAGACGATGCTTTCACAAACCGTTAAAAACCGTCATCAACCATAAACACTTAACTGACATTAAAGAATGAATCACTGTTCTGGTTCTGATTGGCCATTAAATGTGACATGTTGCCTGAAGGCAGCAGCTTGTCAGATGGAGATTTCAGGTCTGCTGGATCTTATCTGAACATTGAACAGACTTTGGGGTGATTTTCCTGGGATGTTCATCATTTCTAATCTTAACACCTCTATTTCATATTTTTCACTTGTGAAAACTCACAAGTGACAAGTGACTCACTTTCTGACTTCAGAAAGATGCCTTTTCATTTTGTCTGAAAATGACCCTATAGCACTTCCCAGATTGATGGGCAGCAGCAACTGCAACTCTAAAGTTGAAGCTGATCTACTTAAGTCACTGTGATCAGGAGAAGAAATGAAAGAGACTGAACTTTTGTTTCATTATAAACTGTTCATCTCATGTTGTGGTCTGAAAGGACGAGTGCCATGTGGAATCATTTTTATCAAACAACTAAGAGACAAAACCTCCTTAAAGGGAAAGTATTATGTATTTTCTAGGAACGTATTACCATGTTATAGCACAATCATGTAACTATGCAACCTTCTGTTATAAGAATGTTATTAACATCAAATATGACTTTAAAAAATTTTAATTTAGCGCCTTGAAATTGGGCTGTTGTCTCTTCAGTCACTGCTCTTTATGAAACCGCATGAAGTCATCACAACATGGCTCCTCTATTAAACCTTTAACAATGTTTTTAACAGCTTTGCACTGAGAAGTAACTCATATAATGAGCCCAGCAGATGTGCAGTTCCACCAGGAGTTTGCTAATTGCTGCTGGCTAGTCTGAAGGAGCTGAGTGGGGAAGTGATGGTGGAGGGGCTGCTCTGTGAGGTGGAGGTTTGGAAACTGCAGCTCAGAGGAGGAGCTGCGTTTCGAAGGCGGAGCTAGTTCCACCCAAACGCTCAGCATATCTGAATGGTTACCATGGGAAATTAAAGGATTTCTCGAACACGCAAGAAAGAATCAGTTAAACCTGAAATGACTGAGGCATGTGGAGACTGCAGTCTGTTCATAGACATCCAACATATTCTGGTTTGTATTCATCTGGATTATTCATCTGAATAATCACTCCATAAACACATAAGAGGCACGAGAAGGCCAAAGAAGATGATAATAAATGTACAAAATCTATTTTTTTATATATAAATAAATATCTTCCTCATATGAAGCTGCGTTACTTTGACAGTCCAGGTAAAAATGAGTTTCGCTGTGCAGAGAAAGCGGGTTTTCCTTCGCCTCTGAGGGATTTAGGTGAATGATTTTCTGCTGCTATAAATACCAGCAGGAACGGCGAGGTGACAAAAGCGCCCACATCTTTAATAATTGAGCAATGCGTGGCAGGTGGGCAGAACGCCGGCAGTGCTGACTCATGGCTTCACCGGCGCCGGAACGATTCCCGCTCCAGAACAAACAGTCGGATCCCGCCACGTCGGTGCTGAAGCGGGAATCCTGAGGAAGGCTTGGGAAGCTCAGCGGCAGCAGCCCGGGAAAATCCTGTTTAATATAACATGAGTGAGACCAGTTGCTCTCTTACAGACACACACATTAAAGAGTGCAGCCCGCACATTGCTGCAGCTTCCTCACTACTGTGGAAGAGCGGAAGCAGGGAACAGTAGCCACAGTTTGCTGGCACGTTATATAATCAAACTGTAAAATGTAAGCGAATTTTTGAAATTTTCTCTTTGGCACTGAAGAAAGGGAATTGTGCCATTTCAGAGCGCTGCGCATGAACAGGCACAAAAACTGGGGCAAACAGACGAGGAGGTGATGAAAATTTTAAGCTATTCCACAACTGTGGAGCTCCATTTTATGAGCGAACAAGAGCTAAAAGAAACAGACGAGCAGAAAAAGACATCTGAAACTGTCTCTGTAAATCCCCTTCAATACGTGCAGAAAAGAAGGAAAAAAGTTCTTTAAAAAAAAAAAAAATCAGAACTGTACCAGACAGACTGAAGAGACAGAAACAGAAATGCATCTTCTGGTGACTCAGTGTAGTTTGTTGCAGTGAGGAACAAAAGTCTTGAACTGTGAGACACTGTTAACAATTAAAAACTGTGGAAACCCAATAAACAAGAAGTTAAACTCCAGCTTGCTGTTGTTTTTCTGAGACATTCGCTGACAAAATAAAGAGCTAAATCATAATGCAAGCAATGGGACGGTTTAACAAGACTCCATCTCACACACGCACACACACACACCCACACACCCACACACACACACCCAATCTGTGTATGATTACATGAACAGCTACAGTGTACATCAGCCTGGAGACATAAAGAAAACTCAGATTCTCAGTTGCCTCAATTCAGCTGCATCCACATCTGGGGCAGATGCTTCTCACATTCAGCTGTGAGGATTGTTGAACTCTCAAATACTGTTGTATCATATTGTAGTCCGTTTTCTGTTTTCCTCAATGAGATTTATGACGACAACAATATTGGTGCTAATCAGGTTCTTCTTGGCTAATGCGAATTTCCACTTTTCATTGAGGCCTGACCTATAAATTTTATCTTTCATACGTTCCAGTCTTTTTTCTTCTTCTGGACTACAAAACATAAAAGCTTATTGGTGGAATATGTTTACTGTATGTTCAGATACGAAATGTAGCAAAAACGTGACCATAAAGGTAAAGTAGTGCTGTGGGTTTTTTTAGTGGAGGACGTAGATTTGAATGAAGTTGTGAACAAAAGCGAATAAAAGAACTTGAATCAAAGATGATGCTTTTTGATGCAGGTTACAAATTTTGTCTTTTTTTTTTATCATTCCATAATTTGCACTGCAATTTGCAACATTCATTATGGATTCTGCAGGCACAAAATGCCATTTTAAAGCACAGTCAAGTTACCTTCTGTAATTTGAAATTGGGCCTCTGTCTCTTTAAAACCTTCTGTTCTTTCTGAAACTCCGTCGACAGGAAGTCATCATAACATGGCTCCTCTATTAACCCTTTAACAACATTTTTACCAGCATTGCGATAAAGAGCTCAGCAGATGCACAGTTCCACCAGGTGTTTGCTAATTGCTACTGGCTAGTCTGAATGAGCCGAGTGGAGGAGGGCTGCTCTGTGAAGCAGAAACTCAGAGGCTTAAAAACTGCAGCTCCAATCAAGAGCGCATGCTATCTTCAGACATGCAGCATTGATGAGGATTCACTCAACCCAGCATGACAAATCCTTGGAGAGGTTTATGATTCCAAGATTGGCCTTATTTTCTAATTGCTTCAGATAATAATTAGATGACCACCAGAGGGCATTCAATGAGTGTGGACAGATAATGAAACGTTCATCCTCGGATGGTGGAGTGATCATTGTGTAAAAAAAAAAAAAAAATGAGAACAATATTGTTCTCCAGAGTAAACCATTGTTTACTCTGGAGTAAACAGAGTAAACAATGGTTTACTACACCTGGTCGTACTACCAGGTGTAGTACGACCTGGTACTACACCAGCACTGTAGTACCAGGTCGATTTTCCACTTTACTTTCTGATGCATAAGACAAAAGCAAAACTGGGAAAAATCATCACTCATAACTCCTAGAAGAGAGAAATTGTTCAAACCACAACACTAAAATACATCTTCATGTTTCCAGGCAACATCCGCGACAACGTGCAAAGGAGAACAGAAGAGCCGCATGGTGCCACATTAAGCCTGGGCAGTTTGTGGACAGAAGGAACTTGTGCTTGCAAATCCTCAAACTGGATCCTGAACAGGTGCAGATAAAGTGCTGACATGTGGAAAAGGGACATTTTTATACAGCAAACATAAATCAGTTGGGCAATGTCACTTATCTAGAGGCACATTAAACTGAACGGTTCAGGAAAACCAGAATTGTTGTCTCAGCAACATAGAGCCGTAAGCCAATTCTAATACACACACAAAAAAATCTGAAAACCCACAGAAAACCCGCGTCCTTCTGTGATTACTGCTGTTGTCTTTAGGGGGTGGGGGGGGGGGAAAGGTATTTGTTTTCTTGGATCCCTCCTGAAGAAACAGCTTTCAGAGTTTGGACACTTAAGTTTGTTCAGCCTGCACTCGAGTGTGTGTGAGCATTTTATGAGAACAGTGATTTGGAAGGAAGCATGAATGACTCTTGAGTAAAAGAAGGAGCACGTGCGCGTGCAAGCGTGTGTGTTTGCGTGCACGTGTGTGTGTCATCTCCAGCTGAGCGGCAGGATGCAGACAACCAGGAAGAGATAAGCGAGGGTGAATGGAGGGAGCTTTGCCTGCGTGCGTATCCAGCGCGCGGGCGAGCTGGGGTTGGAGTGCTCGCGTGGGGAAATGGCTTCACAAAGGACGTGGAAGTGCGCGTTCCCCTGTCTGCCAGCGCGGGGACTCGGAGGAGATAAGCAGACAGCCAAATACAACCCCCCACAACCCCCCTTGTGTTTTCCCAGCGAAAACAGGAGGCGGAATACCAACCGCTCCGACGACGATGCCACAGGGTCAGGCCTGGAATGAGTTGAGCTTAAAGGTCTTCCAAGCTGCGCCTGGAAAAAAAGCTACAAAACACTGAAACCCACTTCTCCGTGTGTGCTAGAAGGAAGGTTTCACTATATTTTCCATCTGCTAGATTATAAAATTGTTAAAATACTAAGATATGTTTATCTTCAGAGGGACAGAGGGCTGCACAGTAACTTAAAGGGATGGTGTAAAGCAAATTCAACTTTGTTTGAGCGTCACCTCATGTTATATTGTTA
This sequence comes from Poeciliopsis turrubarensis, assembly GCA_010277015.1. Taxonomy (NCBI): domain Eukaryota; kingdom Metazoa; phylum Chordata; class Actinopteri; order Cyprinodontiformes; family Poeciliidae; genus Poeciliopsis; species Poeciliopsis turrubarensis. Next base: position 1,518,110 of record VMRN01000063.1, read on the forward strand.
TTCCCTCAACAAAAACACACCTGGAGTGTTGCCATGATTCATTCATGAATGTTTGAGAAATCCTTTAATCCCCATGGCAACCATTCAACTATGCAAAATACTTGGTGGGATCTAGCACTGCCTTCGAGGCGCAATTCCTCCCTGGAGCTGCAGTTTCCAAACTTCCGTCTCACAGAGCATCTCCTCCACCGCGTCCTCACTCAGCTCCTTCAGACTAACCAGCAGCAATTAGCAAACACCTGGTGGAACTGAGCATCAGCTGAGCTCATGATAGAACTAAATGAAACAGTTTGATGTTAATGTCAAAGGCAGACATGTATAGATTTCTGCTGCCACTTTTCCCCGACTGTGCAAAGCTGTATTGCCACTGCGCTAATTAACTTCGATGATTCTTTTTGGGTTTTGTCTTGTTTTATTTTCAATTTATTTTTTTGCAACTTAAGTAGGGTTCAGAAATGCATGTTTAGACATAAATTACTGGTCTTAGAGTGATGGAAAAAAAAGTTTGCAAAAAACAACATTTTGTCAATCAAAACATTTTGTCTCATCCTAGAAATCTGAATCCTAGAGAGCAGGAAAGAAAGCCAAATTTTATTTTTCTCTAACAGCATCAAAATAAATCGCCATATAAAAACACACACAAAAAAAAACAGCTACAGAATTTTAAACTCCAGGAAATCGGACAGTTGTTTGACTATTTTCAGTTTTTTGCAGTGAATCTAGACACTAATAATAATAAATTCTTTATGTCTTTATGTCATGTACATTTTCTGCGTAACACTCGGTTATTTTAACCTACAGAACTCGCTCTGGCAGTCAAACCCATGTGAACCTGCTGGGCTTCCGTCCAAACACACTCACCCAACACAAAGTGCATGTTTTTAGTGCAGCGTAAAGCCACGGAGCCGCGAGAAGAAATTCCTTCTACACAGATCTGTGTAATTTACACATCAAAACACAGACAGGGAGGGCTGTGAGCTCTGTATACTTGGTATGAGGGGAATGCATGGGGATCAGCTCACAGATGGTCAGCACTCTGGGTGGAGTTCATATTTGTGTCATCACAGAAAACATGACCAAACCACTAAATCACACATACAGGGACAAAAACATAAATCTGGACTGCAGACGACAATCGCCGGCCATAAAACCTGAGTTTCTGACGTTCGGGTTCCTCTGCTGAGAATCAGAAATGATGATGACTTAAAAGACCTCCCAAACGATAAGTCTTAATCACTACAAACTGAGCTTTTATCCCATAACAGATCATAAACATTCACATTTTCACAAGAACCCTTTCAAGATTTAGACTTAGTCATCACCGCCCAAATTATTGTTATTAAAGGAGCCGAACACACAGGGCTATTTTATACCACAGTCAAGTAACTACATCATCTTCAGCTGTTTAAAAAAATGCTATATATCAAAAATGACTTTAAAGAATTTTTACTTTGAAATATAACACCTTAAAATTAGGTCTCTGTCTCTTTAAAACCTCCTGCTCTTTCTAAAGCTTTGCCTCCAGGAAGTTATCACACGGTTCTTTCACTAAGCCTTTAACAAAGTTTTTACCAGCGTTTCACTGAGAAGTAGCTCCTATAACGAATCCAGCAGATGCAGTTCTGCCAATTTCTGCTGGCTAGTCTGAAGGAGCTGAGTAGGGGCATTTAGGGGGGATGGCTGCGATGTGAGGTGGAAACTAGGAGCCTTGGAAACTGCACCTTTGTCCTAGAAGGCAGAGTTAGGCTTACCCAGGTGTTTTACACATCAATGGTTGCCATGGGAGATTAGAGGATTTCTCAAACGTGCATGAAAGAATCAAAGACACACTTCAAGGTGTGTTTTTGATGAGGGGATAACATCATCACATGATTTAAAGCTCAAAAAGCTCCATTTTACATAATACTGCCCCTTTAACAAGTAAATCATCCTTTTGTAATTATTTCTTGTTGCTTTCACATGATAAGAGTTACTTTGTGAGCGTACAGTTTGACGGAGAAAATCACTTTTTATTTGTTTTACGTGTTGTAAAATGATCTGGCATAAGCATCTCCACTTAGATGCTTTGATCTCATTTTAATATTTGTATCAGTACAGATATTGAACCTAATTTTACATCAGGTATTGGTGGCAATGTGCCTGATCCATAAGGATATAACCAGTCTAACTCTGCTCTGAGTGACATCATGCTTTATTATTTATTTGACATTACACTTGTTGTTACAGTTGTGATGTTTCTACAGTTTTGACGAAGCCTGTGGAGCTGTTGTTGTATTTAGGTGTGGTGTGTTGGTGCAGAGCTTTCAAAAAATTAAGTACATGTCTGTGTGTAAGAAAACAAACGTTTTAGGTCAATTCAGCACAGTTTTTGTGTGTGTTATATATATATATATATATATGTAATATTATCTGTCTTAAGCATCTCCACTTAGATGCTTTGATCTCATTTCAATATCTGTACTGATACAAATATTAAAATGAGATCAAAGCTTTTTTTTTTTTTTTTTTTTTTTTTTTTTTTTTTTTTTTTT
>VMRN01000063.1:1525640-1616078 GCA_010277015.1 Poeciliopsis turrubarensis
CGCACACACACACACACACACACACACACACACACACACACACACACACACACACACACACACACACACACACACCCAGGAGCAGTACCAGCAGCAGTTGTTGACAGACCATCGCCGCAGCCTGTGAAACCTATCCGAGGTAAATCCTCCGCAAACGAGCTCACCCTGCGGCTCTGCAGCTTACCTGCTGCTGCCCTCACCTGTCCGGGGGCGCGTCGCCTTCCCGCGGAGCTTCCAGGGGACCCTGCATGCCGGGAGCTTTCCCTGAGGAGGGGGGGCCCGGTCGGGCGGGGTGGGGGCGGGTGGGTCACTCGGTAGCCACGGTTCCGAGCGTGTCCGCTTCCCCCATGTATCACCGGGGAGATTACCGGAGCGCTGTCTCTGTCCCTCCTGACTTAATCCTGCCCTCTGGGAGAGGTGACGTCACGCCATCAATCCATCCGCAAGCTGTCCACGTCCCCGCAGGCAAGGACGCAAATCCCCTGGAGGCAGCGCGCGCACACACACACACACTAACACACGCACACACCGGGACGCGCACACGCGCGCTCGCGCGCACATAAATGCAGAGTTAATTTGCTGCGGGTCAACACACTTCTGATCTTTGTCCCCAGAATAAACCTCGACGAGTCTCTGAAGGCGCAACCAAAGTGAGCAGAACCAGAACCAGAACCAGAAGCAGGCAGCAGGATGGAGCAGCTTCCTGACGCCAACAGGGTTTCATCTCTGAGAGAGGAGAGGACAGTTTATTCAACTGCTGAAAAACTTTTTTAGCTGTGGCACTCTGTCTGTCTTTCTTTCGTATTGTTTTTAGTTTTTTTTTTTTGGAACTGTTCAGAAAGGCAAAACTAATCCTGGTGTCAGCCGTCACCAGCAGGGGGCGCTAAAGTACCAGTGCTGAGGTCAGCAAAAAAAAAAAACGTTCAACTCTACAGGGCCTTAAAAAACTATTCACTCCCCCTGGATTTTTTATTTATTTATTTATGTATTTATTTATTTCACATTTTGTACCTTTTTCATCTTCATTATTGTTTTGGATTCTTTATCATTTACAAACACTGAATAGTGCATGCTGGTGTTATGGAAGAAACTTTCTGTGTGATGATCTAAATCTGAAAAAAAAAAACCTCTGAATTTTGAATTTAATCTCAACATTTTGTCTTTTTTTTCTTCAGGATTCTGACTTTAACCTTTTGAGATCAAAAGTCAGAATTCCAAGAGAAAATGTGATTAATTCTGTGAAAAACAGCTGGATTTTTAATCTTTTTCCATGAATCATCTTCTGTATTCTGGAGTAAAAATTTGAGCCACATTTATTCCTATTTTTATCCACACAAGCAAGAAATTTGACACAGCCTCCCCACAGCATGATGCTGCCCTCCTCGTGTTTCATGTCTTCAGAGTGCGGTAACGTTTATACAGAAACCAAACAGTTGGTGGAGTCCACTTTTTTATTTACAATGTTTTGACTTTTTGCATAAATGAAATATAGAACACATACATTCTAACAAACATTGAACACCTCCCATCCACAATCAACATTCGCGCTGTAAAATGAAATTCCAGCTAAAAAAGGAAAGAAAACAAAATGAACAAAAGGAGTGGTGTAATGAAGAATTCTTCATTAATGGGACTATTTTCACTTCAGCACTTTATTAAAACTAGCCCCACAACCAGCACTTTATTTGGCACTGTTTTAAGTGCCAAATAGCTGTGGCAATTTGGCACAGCTAATTTAATTTAACACCTAGTAATTTAGTACTAGGTGTTAAATTACTCAGTGTAATTTAACACTAGGTGTTAAATTACTCAGTGTAATTTAACACCTAGTATTACTCAGTAAATACTTAATATTTATTGAGTATTTTAATAATTAGCATGGAGCGTTTCTAATGCAGGTTCTCCACAGCTGCTCCTCAGTGGGAAGTGAGGTGAGGATAACTGCTGGTTAGTAAAACTGAAGTAAATGTTTTTTGGGTTGGTTTTTTTTATTATTATTATTTTGGTGGAATCTGTTAAGTGTGGATGCAAATGTGATATGGAGGTGCTGAGTATGACTCACCCGTCGGTTTCTCTCCAGGGTGTCTGGACAAATACTTCCCCGGGGGTCCGGATGCCGTTTATAGGTTCTGTGGGAGGCCATGGAGAAGTGGGGGAAGGTTTTTTTTTTTTTTTTTTTTTTTTTTGTGGTGTTTCATTAAGGTGCTTCTGCTGTAAGGATAAAACATGAAATATGTATAAAAAGTAAATGTATACAGTAAATATATTTGTGAATTGGTGAAGTTCCCTGTGAATTGAAGGGGTCTTCACCAGCTTTGATGTTTAATTCAGCTGAGACCATTTAAAGCTACGGTTGTATGTTTGGTTTGTTCTAATGATGAATAAACCTTTGCTGCCTCAACATTCATCTGCACCGCAAAGAACATCCACAAATATACAGATAAATGAAATACAGTTTCAATCATTCAGTACTAGTTACATGAATTAATATTGATTTTAGTAGGTGCTGCTCATTTACTTTGTTCCATTTCACTCATTCGTATCAGACTGGCTACTTCCCAGAAAATTGCATAAATGTGTTGTATATTAAATGTTCTGCTTTTTCCTCTGATCATAAATGTTCATTTCTCCAAAGCAAAGCAGGAAGCCATTTCCTCAGCGGTCCTGTTTACAGATTCTCCAGGCTGAGCCGTGGAAATCCCGACTCTCCATAAAGCTCTGTAACTAACTTCTGAGGTCCTTCCAGAACAGCAGTTGTTTCCTCCAACAGGGATTGCTTGTGTGTGGGTTCTTTTTTAGATGTGCATTTATGATCACTTTTTTTTTTTCTCCAGGCTAATTGCCTATTAAGCCTGTGGAAGGCCTCCAGTGGCATTCTCCATCCACTTCCCCTCAGTTCTGTGTGGCCACCATCTACACAATCTATTCAGCAAAATGCTTCCTTTCTTAAAAAGGATCCAGCAGCGGGGGTGAAGTGCTGTGTGCAGGTATTTCTGTCCCCATTTAGAGCTGCTATTGATTGGTGAGTCTCTGAAAGTCGGTGAAAGTACCTCGCCAGCATTCTGACCCTGCACACCGACCCCGACGCTGCGTTCGCTTCCACACAGACACACAACAGTAAAAGAGAAACGCTCAAACTGAACAACAGTCCCTGGAGGCTCTGCCAAGTGCTGCAGCCGCTGTTATTACGATTAGCTCTTTTTTTTTTCTTCTTCTTCTTCTTCTGAAAACAATAAATCTATAGAGAGCTGCCCTGGATTCCACAAGGGTTACACTGTATGTCAACTTAAAAAAAAGGAATGATTTATACCAAACAAAAGCACTTAAGTAATGAAAACGGGGAATTTAAAGTTTATTTATACCATATCTCACTGCAGGCTGGAGTCTAAAAGGGGCAGCATTATGTGTTTTCCGAGCACAGTGGGTTCTTATACTCAGCAATACAGTAACTATGTTTCCATCAGTTGTTAAAAAATGCTATCTATGTAAATATGACTTATTAGAAATTTCATTTTGTAATTTAACACCTTGAAATTGGGCTTTCGTCTCTTTAAAAGGACAGAGGGACTCAGTTTTTTTTCCCCTGAAACTCCACATTCAGGAAGTCATCTGTCCTCTATTAGCACTTTAACACCATTTGTCCAGCCCTTGAAGTAGTTCCTGTAATGATCTCAGCAGATACTCAAGTTCCACCAGGCGTTTGCTAATTGCTGCTGAAGGAGCCAAGAGGACGAGTCACTGGGTTCTCCATGACGAGGAGAAGAAGACGCTTGGACGCTGCAGCTATAAGGAGGAGCTTCGTCCTCGAAGGTGGAGCTCGGTCCAGCAAGGTGTTTTGCCTGAATGGTTGCCATGGAGATTAAAGGATTTCTCATGAAAGAGCCAAGCAACTCTCCAGGTATTACTTTGAAGAGGAAATAACATTATAACATCATGTAAAGTTTAAAAAGTTGATTTTTCATGACACTATCCCTGTAACTTGTGGTTGAAGTTGAGTTTAGTCAGCTGCAATAAATTCCACACTTTTAATAAAGGTTTTAAATGTGTTCATCCAATTTCCAGTTGAACAGTTTCAGAAAAGCAGCCTTCTTTCTTGCTATGCTTGCAAGTACTTTTGCTGTGATTCAGTTTATTTTGTGTTAGTTTCAAAACACTCAAAAAGATTGTTTCATTATACAGCTGAAATGAGATGTATTTATGCACAGCATGAGACACACTGGCTTTTATTCCTGTGTCCAGTTTGAAAGTCAGACGACAGGAGAACCAGGATGATTAATGTGTCCAAGCGTCTCGATAAAGGGAGGATTTCGTTTAAGTCAAATCTGTTCAAATTCAGACGTTTACACACACCGTCCTCTCCTCTTCCCTCTGTACACAAACAGACCAGTCACTGTATCTTAGCTTGTTCTCCCTGTGCATGTGCAGCACCTCTTACTGATAAGGCATTTCAAAATGTGCTCATACATTTTGGTTAAATGGATATCTTAAATATGAAATCATAAAGGAGTGGCTATTGGGTCAGTTTGTGACCTTCATTAAGGCTTAAAACAGCAGTATGTAACTTTTATAAAAAAAAAAAAAAAGATAAACTTTTTTACATAAAATTAGCATTATGTTGTGACAGTATAATATGAGGTAATTAATAACTACTCTGCCTTCGCCTTATGGATATATATCTACCTTCTGCTAAAGTCAGAACAACACAATTTCACCATTGCAGTGTTTCCATTAAATAAGAAACTCAATTAAAATCACAGATGAATATATTTGTTCATCCATCCATTTTCCGTCACCCTTCTCCCTAACGGGGTCGGGAGTTGCTGGTGCCTATCTCCAGCTGCGTTCCAGGCGAGAGGCGGGGTTCACCCTGGACAGGTCGCCAGTCTGTCGCAGGGCAACACAGATATATATTTGTTCATGATAAGTCAAATGAAAATCATGCAGCGAGATCATCCTCCAACTAATTCCTGTCGTCTTCTTCTTCGTGGTTTTCTCCAGTGGCAACATCCTGTTGTGACTCATGATGCACGTTTTCCGATATAAACCAATTTTGATACGACCAAAGAAAATACAAAAGACAAAGAAAACACCACCTCATGCCAGCACCAAAACTTTTTATCCAAAACCAAGTTTTTTCAAAATTGGAGTTTTGTCCATTAAGTAAAGTTAATTTCAAAATGTCAAATTGCACAGTCAGTGGAAATGGTGTCACGACATAGAGACATTTTCAACAGATATATAAAATGACATATGCTTGTAAAAGTTACGCACTGCAGCTTTAAGTACCAGGTAAATGTGACAATGCAATTATTTTTGCTGAGTTTGCTGCAGAACACGAAGATAAAACTGGTTCATCATTTTTATCTGTTATGAGGCTGAAAGGAGAAAAGCAGCAAAGGTAAAAAAAAAACATGTTTTCTCCCAGGCCTGCTGACTCTGATAGTGTCTTAAGTGTTTCATGAACTTCCCCTATAGGGAGCAAATATTTGGCCTGAGACATTCATCACCTTTTTTTTTTTTTTTTTGTTGAAATGCCACAGGAAGACAGTCTGCTGACTCAACAACATAGTGAAAGGGTGAATAATACTTGGATATTGTTCAGTAGGCCCCAAAAATGTCTTTGAAGTTTAATATCCTCATCCCTTCTGCTGCTGAAATCTCGTTTCGCCTTTACTGGCGTCTTGGGGAGTCTTGGAAGTTTTCGAGCTCTGAAGACCAACTCACTTCCACAGGAGGATGTGGCGGGGAAACTTCGGAATCCACGTTTTCAGGTTCCGACTGTGATGAGATGGTCGTTAACCCGCTCCGCATGCGAGACCCACATATGAGTCGTGGGTAAACAGAAAGAGCGGAGGGAAGACAAGGAACGGAGAGGAAATCCTCTGTTTGAATGCCAAGCTGTGAGTGCCATTCTTTCCCTTCTGTTATTATTTCCTCCTTTGTGCAACACAATTCTGCACTTTCATCTCTCCACCTCTGATTTTTGTGTGTTTCACGGCATGCCTGTGTGAACCACTGAGTGCGCACGTGCCAGTTTTGTGACCTAAGTGAAACGATTCTTGTTGCGTTTCTGAAAGATAGAAGAATGATTCTGTGATCGAGGCAATAAAAGGGGGAATAAGGGAATGATATGTGATTCTGTTGGAAAAGGAAAATGACAAAAGGCAAGCAATTTCCAAGAACAACTAAAATAGATGCCCTTATAGGACATCCTCTTCAAATACAAGCATTACATACCTTGTGTGTAAATGAAATTCTAGAGGTTTGCTGCTGTACTTAGTTATTCATAATTTCATGCAGAGCGGCTTCCTGACAGTTTTACCCAAAACTCTTGTAGATGTCGCTAATAATTCTACACATCGGTTCTGTTTACATCTGATTCTACAGATGTAAACATGATGAGCAGTTTTTATCTTTGTCATAAATGCATATTGAATAATAAATGTCTCTGCGTTTCCTCCTTTTGGAGAACTAACTTTAGGTTAGTTAAATAAATAGTTAAGGAAATAAAAAATGCTAACATGCACTTGTTTCTGTCAATTCCTTGATTCATTTACTGTCTATAACACTGCCAACAAAAAAAATCACTTCATTTACTTGACTTATAATAGCAGCAGCGTCCTCATTTGTCACTTGAATCTGCTGCAGATTTATTATCAGACTGTACAGCATCAGCTGTCGTGTCCAGCGTCAGATCTGACTGGTGTGGCCTGTCGGATCAGATTAATGTCCTCTTCCTCCTCTCAGTCCCGCTGCGTCCTGCGTCAATCAATGGTATTGATGACAAGATGCTAATAGCTGATGCTAATAGGGCCGCTATGACTAATAGGTAAAGGTTCTCATTGATCTGCAGAGTTAGCATCCAAAGCTTAAACTGCAGACTCAGCCTCAGAGTTGGAGTAAAAGTGCCACCGTTGCTTGGTGAGGAAGTGGAGAGGAGAGAAATGAAGCAACGTCTCCTACTGGAGAACAAAACTGAAAAGATTTGCTTGAAATGTATGCAGCTTGTTTTATCTCTTCACATTATAAGATATGTGTGGTTATTTTTTAAAGCAGGGATGCTGCACATCCATTTAAAAGCACATCCCAAATTTGATAGAAATAAAGCACTATAACTTATACATGCTTATGCATTTTTCAGTCTCATTTGCTGTTCATGTAAAGTTGAGCACGTCCTTTAATTTGACACATTTTATATAAAATTCTTAAACATCTCTTTAGCAACCTCATAGATCCTCAATCAAGCAAATTAAGTTCACTTTTTTTTTTTACTAAATCTAATAATTGATTTAGTCTTTCCAACATTATGTTTGTTTTATGTAAAATCAACTTCTTTGAAATTCATGTCATGCCATGATGTCATTCCCTCATCAAAAACATTCCTGGATTGTTGCTCAGTGAGGGAGTGTTGCTCAACTCCTCCACTCAGCTCCTTCAGACTAGCATCAGCAATTAGTTGAGCTGATTACAGGAGCTACTTTTCAGAGCAATGCTGGTAAAATTGTTAAAGGAGCCATCTTGTGATGACTTCCTGAAGGGAAGAGCAGGAGTTTCTTAAAGAGACGGAGGCGTTAAATTGAAGTCAAATTTCTTTCAAGTCCTATTTGATGTACAACATTTTTCTAACCAGTGAAGGTCACTTCATTATGCCATAAAATGGCATAAAAAAACAAATAATGCTGCTCCTTTTTAAGAGGCTGATCGAGACATAAGCAAACATGCTGTTGGTTATTTTGCTAAAAACGTATTTCTCACAGTGTTTAAATGTACTCATGTTGAAAGTTTGAAAATGTCAGTGTAATTTAATCCCATGAAAGCAACATGTGAATTTTTTACAAGATTGCACACATTTATACAACATATTTGTCCAAAGCTGGATGTTCCATCCTCCTCACCAGTCGCCCGTAGCTGATAATCAAAGAATGCAGCTCCCCTTCCTTGTTCCTGATCTCTATTTGCTGTTTATCTTTTTGCCTTGCTTACACTCAGGTGGTTTCACTTATTCAAGCTCATTAGACTGTAACTGAGTTTGAAGCTTTTTTGGGGGAACAAGAACAATGAACTATTAGAGTGAAAATATGTGACTTTGTACTTGGGAACCGATGCATTAAGAGGGTGAAAATGGGTCAGCCTACATGAAAAGTACCAGAAGGAGGTCAAAAGAAGAAGAAGTTCTCCAGAATTCTCACTAAACCAGGAAGATGGAGCTCATCACCCAGTTCTACAGTCTGAGAGAATAGACTTTAAAATGCTGCTGTTAGTTTATAAATCACTGAACAGTTTAGCACCACAATACATTAAAGCTCTGTTGTATTAACCTTTCAGAACCTCTCAGGTCTTCTGGTTCTGCTCTGCATCAGAACCAAACATGGAAAAGCAGCATTCAGCTTTGATGCACCACAAATCTGGACCAAACTTCCAGAAAACTGCTAAACAGCCAAAACACTGAGTCTGGCTCATTTAAAGCAACACTGAGCTCATTTAAATCAATGCAACAAAGTAAATCCGTGGACAGAAAAGTTTGTGGAAACGCTGAAGGCTTGGAAGGAAACGTTGGATCTCTACTGGCTTGTGGCTATCGACAATCTGACAAGGAGGCGGCGGCTGAGAGGTGTTTAAGTAGGGCGGGGCCCAGCTGGAACAGGTAAGCAATCAGCAGGATGAGTGATTAAACATTAGACAACAATAGTAAAGTTCTCCGTGACGTCAGAGACAGGAAATGAAAACATGTTAATTGGACAGAAATCATAAATGATGCAGATGAAACAACGACACAGTGATGTTTGAAACGACCGCGAAGAACAACCTGGTCATGTTTGTTTAACAGAATTCAGCTCTTGCTCTTGGAACGAGAACAAACACAGATAGATATTTTCCTGCCATCTAGTGGCTCAAAGTACAGTTAAGTGAGACAACGGTTTAATATTCTTTGTATATTAAATATTTCAGGGGAAAAGCACAGAAAGATTGCGTTTATGTTTAAAGACATAAACAACAAATATGTCTTTAAATTAGATATTTTTTGTCAACTAAAATGATTTGACCTGTTGATGAGTTAGGCTACTGTGAAAAATTTGTTGAAGAAAGTGTTCTTAAGCTGGATGTTATAACATAAATTATCCTTTACATTTCTACCAAAGGTAATATCGCAACAAATAAAAACATATTAAATCTGAATGGCTCTGGCCGTTTCTGCTACATGATGTTATTCCTACTATATGCTTAAACATAAAATAGATTAAAACCAAATCAAAATGAGGAAGGTTACATAACATTTAACGAAAGGGGAAACTTCAGTAACATGACCTTGGACACCAAAGAGCAGAGTCGTATCTAAACTTTTGATGGTTGTTACGCGTCATGTTTTGAGGGCTTCAATATTTAATTTGACAGATTTATGATTTTATTTAGCATATTCCTGTCTTCCATTGAGAAAATACAAACAATTTTATAACTCTTTGTTTGACTTTCATTGTCAAATACATCCAAAAAAAGTGCATGAGTCCAATGTTGAAACTTTATTACTCCGACTTATCATGATGGACATCGACTTCTGAATCTACTGTAATACTGACTCAGCGCTTTAGTTTTATGTATGCATTTCAAATATTTTACCGTCACCCTCTCTGAGTTACTGCATAGTTATCAGTTTAGGGACATGGAGGAAAAATCCACAGATCATCACCAGAATATTCCTGAAGCTGCTTTTCATTTCTTCATTTCTCTCTCTCTGTCTTCGATGCGGCTGGTACCAAACAGGACACATGGAGTTTCTAATCTTTATTTCAGCAAACAGAAGAGTTTTCAAACATCTAAAGCAGTCAGAAGGAAAATTCATCAGAAAGAAAAACTTTAGAATACTCCTGCATCTGATTAAAGCTGTTAGTTCTGCTCTGTTCACTGATGTTCTCTGAGTCTTTCACAGAAAATCTGTGAAAAAGTTGGACTCTACGTACTAATTTGATAACCTTCTGAGTTCTGAGTATCCTAATTTATTTCTTAGCTAATTGAAAATTATGCATTACTCTTTTTCCACTTAGCGATTATTACCCATTTTATATTTTATATATTTTATGCAATAGACTATTGCATAAAATTTTGAGAAAACATAAAATTTTGCAGGTGTAACATAAAAAATGTGAAAAACTTGGTGTCTTGCACGCTTTTAAAAATCTTAATTCAGTCAATTGGATCCCTCAAACTATTTATCACCGTGTGCACCGACCCCACCTGCACTTCTACGAGTTTTGTGTAGAACTCAAAACTTTTGAATAGTTTCATGAACTGACAGTCTGACGGTACACCTCCCTACCCTCCCACTGTCGGACCGTGACATCTGCTGCACTCCTCCTGAGCGTCATGCTAAAACTGCAGGAGGGTTACAAGGTGCAGTAAAGCTCTTTGCAATCAAATAAAATCCAGCTGACGCTTTTATTGTTTTTATCTAAACAACAACAACAACAAAAAAACTCCATACATAAACGTTCTGCCATGACTTTGTGCTCTTCTCTGGTGGAGGTGGCTGCTAATGTTGGAAACACTGAACAAAAGAAAGACACAAAAAGCAGCTTGACAACATAAAGAGGGGAAATTTATTAATCAGATTACTCTTCACGCTACACATCTATTTCTGTATTTATTCAATCAATCGTTACTCTTCTCAAACTATTTAAATGGCTTTCCAATAAATATATTTAAGCATTTTTGGCCTCATTGTTTTTCATCTTAGTAACAAAAACGACACACATCTCTAGTTATATGCAGTTTATAAATACAGTATATATTATGAATATCCATTTTTAGCTTAAGTGTGTGCTTAAGATTAAAATAAGAAAATCTAAAAAATAAATAACATACAGGATTATCAGCCTGTCTTGACCGATTGTTTACATTGAAGTTACAGTGGTTTTAATGTCCCTGATTATCTCAGAACCATAGTGTTGTTGATGTATTTTTAATAAGACAAAACAGAAACAGGGTGAATTATCAGCAAGTGTGCTCACAGTTGTTAGAAGGTGTAGGAAATGTGGGGGTGGGGGGTTGGAGAAACAGAAACATTTAAAACAGGACAACAAAAAGATGATATAAACAGCTTTTCTACATACATAATTACTCATTACTTCAGTAATCAGTTTGTTATATAGGCCATGTTAACCATTCGTGTGAAATAAACAACACCACAGAAATGAAGAGCAGGCTCACTGCCACCAAACTACCTGCCAGCTCCTCCTTAGTTTTCAGCTTTTTATTCCATATTTCAACAACTTACAGGTATTATGAAGGTAAAATCAAATGATATTAGCAGATTTTAATGTAAAAGGAACAAAAGAGAGACAATATATACTCTTCAGAGTGGGACGGAGACACGGGATGGAAATATTTTACATGGATGTGCAGGTGGTCTGAAACGGCTCAGAAGTTCAGCGTCTCCGACATCATTTTCCACCAGTCCATCAGCTCCTCCCGCTCCTCCTCCTTCCGCTCCATCAGGGACTCCAGCTCAAAGTCCACCTGAAATCAGAACAGTCAGAACATGTTACTATTGTTCTGAAAAGGTGCACAGAATGACACTGCTGTGATTACAATTGATGCGATCTGCATCCAGCAGGTTTCAAGCACTTTGATTAGGTCAGTATGAACCAACCAACATCGAATAAGTCAAATGGGCGGAACCCTCCCTCTGTATCACAGAAAACAGATAACTTTGTGATTAGTGAAAACCATCTAAGGCATTAAAATGAAGTTAAATGGTGACACCAACATTTTTGACAACTGTTGGTGTCAAAAAACTTTGACCTAAACTAGGTCAAAGTTTGAATGAGGTTACTTTGAATGAGTCACCTATAGACTCATTCAAATTTTTAAACTTTGACCTAGTTTAGAACTAAGGTCAAAGGACCGGAGATGAAGAGAACCTGACTGTGTTCAGTTTGGGAGAAGAGCTATAAAGATCTTGTTTTGGTTTGCTGTTACTCCCTACAGGTCTCACCCGAGTAGCAGGGCTGTAGGGAACAGCCACCTTCTTGATGACAGTCAGGAACCCTGGAGCAGAGGCAGCCACCTTATAGTTTCCTGGAGCCAGGAGGCGCCAGTAGTCTCCATCTTTGGCTATAAGACAAAAATGTATAGTTTAATGTTTGATACTGAGCTATGAAAAGCATCACATCAATGTTTTACCTCACTGACGCCATCATGAACAGTTCTGTAAAGGTACTCATATTGCTTGAAATGATTTCACATTTTTTTCTTATTACAGGCTGTAATGTATTTTATTGAGACTATATATGATAGACTAACACAAAGTAGGGCATAATAGTGAAACAGAAGGAAATTTGCAAATGTTTTTCACATTTCTTTAAAGATAGAAATCTGAAAAATGTGCTGCGCAGTTGCATTCAGCCCCCTTTATGCCAAAACCCAAAACTTCAAGAATGGGGAGCAATTCAGTCTGTAGTTGTGTAAAGCTGGTAGGGTCCAAAAATCCAGCAGCTGTAACTGCAGCAAACAGAGGTCCTTACAAAGTGTAGAGGCTGAACATAACAACAACATGAGAGCCCAGAGCAAAACACTTCAAGTTTCTATTTAGTGAGACAAAATGTAAAAAAATAAAACTGCTGTCAGTACCTCAGCAGCTCACTGTTTATTAGAACATGTCACCTATAGACTCATTCAGAAAAAAAATGAAGTACACATTTTGGCCACAAGATGGGATCATTGTGCTTTTTTTTTCTGTTTTTTTTTTTTTTTTTTTAATCATGCTGCACATCAGATTTGTTTTTATTCAGATTTGGTTTTATTCTTTTTCTGTGAGGGTCATTACCCGTGGTGATGTCATGGTCGATTCCCTCCACAGAGATGGTGGCATTGGAAATGGGGCTTCCCTGCAGGTCCCGGACGAAGCCCTTCACACCGCGATGAGTCTGAGCCCAACGCACAAAGAACGTTCAAAAACTCAGCAGAGAAGCTTTCAGGTGGCAAATGTTACCACATTATTGAAAAGGAGAAAGTGTAAAAGGTTTTCATTTATGTCATTAAATAAGAGTTTCTTTAAAGATGTAATATTTACAGCAACAAATGTGCAAGTTAATATTATTTCGGCTCTGGTGACTTTTTATGTCCTGTAAACAGCTGCCAGATCGTTTTTTTGTTTCAAAAACAGGAGCCTTGTTACTTGAAACGAAGGAATACTTTTTGATTAAGCTGCGTCTGAAACATAATGACGACGTTCAGGATTCCTAAACACACAGCGATGCCAACCTGCTCAATGTAGTTGACGAGGGAGTCGCGGTTCTGCTCCCAGTAGTTCTTCAGCATCTCTTCGTTGGGAAACTTGACACAGCTGAGCTCCAGGGTGATCTCAAAGCAGTTGCTGCTCAGATAGTTGAAATCCTGCATCCCTGTAACAGGATAGTACTTTTACAGAGGCAGAAAACTGAACTGGAAGACCAGAAAACTGATGATACAAGTGAAGATAACTGAAAATCCCCAATAGACACAAGTTTCACATGGCTCTCTAAGGTGCAACAATTTTATTTTTAGCTTTTTTTTAAGGTGGTTTTCTAAAATGAGACCATTGTTATTCATTTCAAACTATCTTGGAGAAAATAATGTGATATTTATTCTGTGCAATTTAATTTAAAAACCATCTCTTAGGAGAAAAACTGAAAAAGCTAAAAACCTGCAATAAGGTTTCCCAAGTGTGTTTAAATTAATGAAGGTATATATCAATAAATTAGAAAATGTGTTGAGGCTCACTGGACAGATTAAAAATAAGAACCTTTAACCAATTATAAAACACACTGTTCTTTATCCCACATTTCAGTACTTAACACTTTTAGTGGTTTGATGTAATACTATATCAAGAGTGATGTTTTAAGTAACATGACTTTTGTCATTTAAAAAGTCATGTTATTTAAAACATGACTTTCTCAAAACTAATAAAAATAAAGGTTTAGCAAATCATCTGTGTCTGAATTAATCTGTGTTTCACTTAGTGATGGAGTCACAAAATGTAATGATTTGTGTTTTATTTTTAGATGGACATCTATTCTGTCGAGTTTTAAAAGGCCTATAGAAAACTAACAACAAATACATAAAATAATAAATATCTCTTCCATTCTTTAGTTCATTTTTAAGCATTCCAGTTGATCTAAATTCTATTAACATATGTTGTGAAGTAAAAATGTATGTTCAGCATTAGCAACCACAGCCCAGTCTGCTTTGTTTAATTTCTCCACATGGAAAAAGCTAGGTTGCAACGTGCGACTTAAGCCACGAGATGTCACTGCATCCAATACTCTGGCTCTTTAACAGGTGATTAGGTGATTTCCAAACCCAATAAAACAAAACAAAACAAACAAAAAAAGCTGCCCAGAACAACCCAGCCTGGCAGGAAGTCTCACCTCCCGGCACACTGTACCAGGCCCCTCCATTGGTGATGCCGTCCTTGAAGCTGGAGTCGTCGTCGTTCTTACGGCAGGGAGGTCGGTCCGGGTCAGACATGACAGGGTTGAACATGGAATAAGCTCTGGCCAGAGACTTGAACATCACATCGTCTGGGCTGGCGCTGTACTCGTGGGCGGATTCTTTAAAGGATCGGTGTGAGGCGAAAGAAAAACAGCCAGGAAATGTTTAACAGCCGTTATAAAGCGTTAGCAGAACATCCGCATCTGTTCCACATTAGGAGATACCAGTCTGTTTGCTCTGTAATAACACAGAGGCAGGAGTCGAATCATTGACTTTCCTTCTGGTTTCAACTAACTTTATGAGAAAAGACTAAACAAATAAAGTCTTTGGTGTTTTTATTACAAGTGAAATATTTTTGAGCAAATTAATGACAAACCAAAAACACCTTCGTGCAATTAATTGGACAAAAACAAATGTGTGTAAGACTCATATTCACCACTGCGGGTCTCGTCATAGGGATAGTTGGCCACAACATCTCCTCCATGCAGGTTGGCTGACAGGACGAAGGGGATGTCCATGATCCAGTGGATCACTGCTTTGGTCTCAGGAGCCAGCTGTAAAGACAGAAAGATGTTCTTTTTAATGGGAGGGCAGTAATGTGCACTTTTCAGGCACACAGTTCCATTTTATAGCACAATCGAGTAACTATGTTACCTGCACTTGTTACCACCCGGACATTTTGCACATCTTAATGTGTGCCAAGGGAGATGAAAGGATTTCTTAAACATGCATGAAAGAATCAAAGCACTTCTCCAGGTATGCTTTTTTTTATGAGATAATAACATTATAACATGATGTAAAGCTAAAAAAAAGTACTGTACCTTTAAAATTTGTATACAAAATAAATAATGTTGGCAAGTAAAAAATTTTACTTTTAAAATCTAAAATAGCAACACTACCAGCTAAATTTACAGGCAAAGCAGCTTATAAAGTAATATCTCTACTGTCAGCTATTTTCAGACATTCCCCCTCCAGTCATTTTAAGCACGCTGTTTAAAAACTGGACTGGAAAAAAGAGAGAAACCAGACAAAGTCGAGGGACCACTTCACAAAATGACAAGAAACTTTGGCTCCCTTAAAGAACAAAAAATATATAATTTGAGAGGGTTTGGGGGGTTGAAGCTTTTGCTTAGTATTGTAAGGAACTGGCTTGGGGATGAGCTGCAAAAGCTGAATAAATAAGTCACTGGATCACTTTGACTAATTGCTTGCCTTCGTGTTTTCATCCACGGCTTTCTTCATATTCTGCAGCAGATGGTTGTTGGCCCCGCCCTCCCGCTCATTGATGTAGACGATGCGGTCCAGATCAGGGAAGTTGCGGTTCAGATCCACTCCCTGAGCGTTGCTGCGGCCCACAAACCAGTCCTTGATCTCTCCAGGCTTCGCAGGGGAAACAGAAAGAAGAGGTTAGAAAATGTACAAAGACACAAATTAATGCAACTGAATACAGTAGTCAACATATGTACAAATTCTGTACTAATAGCATATCACACTACCCTGGCTTCACTTTAAAATAAAGTGCTATCGATATTTGAAGTACACTCTGATGAGATTATATTAGATGCTAAACAAAGGACATATGTGGAAAAGGACCCAATGTATGATGGAGGAATTATGATGCTTTACCAGAAATGCTTCAAGTTAAAGTCTTTTGGCCTCAGCCAGGAAACTAAAAAAGAATGGTTACTGGGCCTTTCTGTAGGATTATGATCCAAAACATGAGGTCAGATGAAAACAGAAGACAGAAACTTAACCTGAATCTGAAAACATGAGGGCTGAGCTGAAGCAAAGGGACAAGAAAAGGGGAAAATCCAGAGTAGGAGCTAGTGATCAATTTTTATAATCTGAAGACCCCAAACCTAAAGAGCCCCTAAAAAAACATGACTTTACCATATTTATAAATATTCACTTGGTTTTGTAGTGAAAATAAAGAATTCCAATTTTAGTTTATTTTTTAGGTTTTAGGACTATCCATCCATCCATTTTCCGTCACCCTTCTCCCTAACGGGGTCGGGAGTTGCTGGTGCCTATCTCCAGCTGCGTTCCGGGCGAGAGGCGGGGTACACCCTGGACAGGTCGCCAGTCTGTCGCAGGGCAACACAGAGACAAACAACCATGCACACACACACTCACACCTAGGGAGAATTTGGGAAGGCCAATTAACCTGACAGTCATGTTTTTGGACTGTGGGAGGAAGCCGGAGAACCCGGAGAGAACCCACAAATGCACAGGGAGAACATGCAAACTCCGTGCAGAAAGACCCCGGGCCGGGGAATCGAACCCAGGACCTTCTTGCTGCAAGGCAACAGCGCTACCCACTGCGCCACTGTGCAGCCCCTGGTTTTAGGACTATTATTAGTTAAATATTGTTTAGTATATTTTTTATGAGTTATTGCAGTAACTTTAGTTTTTCCATACTTTGATTAATTTTAGGTGTAGTCACAGTATTGGATTGTGATTGTCAGGTTAATTGGTTTCTCTAAATTGTCCTTAGGTGTGTGTTATGTAAAAACTTTGTTTTGTTTCAATCAATTTTAGCTACAATGCACCCTTCATGTTGGAGGGAGTTAGCTGGAAACACATAATAAGGGGTATTTCTGGCCTAGGTTTGAACTGCCTGTGGTCACTGTCTGCAGGTGCAAACACCAGAGTTGTGAAGCAAACTGAAACTGGTGGGATACTCCCTGTTGCTCCCATCTCTGTAAGAGGACTGGTTGATATTAAAAGCGATGTACCTTCACCTTTTATTCATTTTCCTGACTTTCCAGGGGAGTCACTGCTCCTATTCTTTGCTTAAATTCTTAATAAAATAATAATCAAAATGCATTTTGGTTCTTGATTGACTCAGTGTTTCACTTTAGGTAAAACAGACTTTTCTCACTAAAAGAATGAAATCAAATACATTTTACACAGATTTTACTGTTTTTTTCCATTATGTCACCGCTTTAAAAGACTTTTGCTGCAAGTGTAATAAATCTGTCCAACTTTTCAGGCTGGTGTCCTGACCTGTGAGGCTGCCTTCTCGAAACCGTCTGGGTTCATGGAGGGCATCAGGTGGATGCGGGTGTTGTGGATGAGCTCGATGATGGTGTCGTTGCCTTGCTGGTATTGATTGCAGAGGTACTGGGCCAGGTAGATGACCAGCTCTCTGCCCACGGCCTCGTTGCCATGCATGTTGGCGATATATTTAAACTCAGGCTCGCCTGCAGACAAAACAGGAACAGCTATAAGATCACTTCAGACGAGGAGGAACTACAGTTGTCATTCAAGGTTTTTTCTTAGACTGATGACGGCACAAATAAAGGAGACAACATCCACCATCTTTAACAAAAGAAGTCATCATTCAGATATGTTTACCCCTAGAGTAATTTAGAGTCCAAACTTTTTATTACATAGGCCAAAATCAAGGATACTCATAGGCCAGTTTTTTTTTTTTCTGGCATGAGCACTAAGATTGTGGATGGCCCAAAATGCAAACAGGAGATAGGAACATGGATAATGTTAAATTTTCTTTAATAATACAACTGAAAACTTACAACAACCAGAAACAATGCAGCAAGTCAGGGTCAACTAACAATGGCGAAATGAGAAAAAGGAGGAATCTAAGGCGTAATGGGAAGAATCAGCAAGAATCTTCCCATCACGACTCAGTATATTTATAAGTGGAAAATATACTGGGAAGCTTGATTACTAAACCAGGAAGAGATGACTGATTGGAAACAGATTGCAGGTGTGAGGGGAGAGAACAGAAGGCAGGCTAAGGAGTGAGAGCGATAACAAGGGTGAGGCAGTAAAACAGGAAACTAAGAAAATGAATCTAACTCAGAAACAAAGAATATCCAGACACATAATAATCATAATACACTGGAGCCCAGAAGAAAATCTTTGGGAACCACTGCACTAGAATCACTAGGAAGACGACAACTAAGGTAAAACAGAAACAAGGCCTCAGTTTCTTTCTAAAGAAAGAAACTAAGGAATGAAAATAGAATAAATAAATCAAACCCCAAATCATCTCAAAGTAACACAGGACATGACAAAAACACTAAAACGTTTTGTAATTAATTTTGTTCCTGCTTATAAACAACTAAGCGTGAAATATTTTAATCAAACAAAGACAATATAGTCAAACTTTTTTCTGTAGAAATCATTATGGATACAAAACTTCAGCAACAATTTAGCTCATTTATTTTGGGCTGAAGACAATAGAAAACGATTCAGTCGTTTCTCACTAATTAAAACGTGACTTAGGTCACTCTTTATTTGAAAATGTGTAGCTTTAATGTCTGAGATTACTCAGACATTAACGTCCAAATGTCTGAGTAACCTGTCGCACTGTGCTGCATCAGGAACCCAGCAGTGATGGCTGCCCTGACTCATCTGCTGGAAGGCTAACCAGAGCTGAACACTGCAGCCGTGTTCAGACAGTAATGACTTGGAGGCAGCAGACTAAAGAGAGGCAGCCGCTGATTGATCAGTCTGAAGGCTGGTGTAGGGCTGCCAGCTGCTGACAGCTCCATTAACACATTCACACATTGTTTCACCTCACACGACATGAAGCAGACAGGTCACCAGTCCATCACGCAGCAACACTCAAACACACAGGACTAACAAACATCAACTTAGTGTAATTAGTAGGCTTCATGATTTTGAACTGCTATATGAAGCTGGAGTGCCCAGAGAGAAAGCAGGCAAGCATAAGGAGAACTAGTACTCTGCAGAAAAGTTCCTGGGATTCAAAATGCAGACCCTCCTGCAGCAAGCAACAGTGCTAATCACTGCAGGCGCCGGTAAACATGGTGTGTTTGACTATTAATGGTTTTGCGCAGCTGTTGGAAAACAAAAGAGCTTCTCTGCTTGTCGGGGAACAAAAACACTTCTGTTCTTCATTGGCACATGGGGAGAACATGAGGTGGGAGTTGGTTTGTTTAAAGCTGTTCAGATCCACTCACAACATCGTCATGGTTTGTAAAGACTCTGATTTTACTTTGTCTCAATGATGCTGTTCAGACAATCATAATATCAAAATCGTTATTGAGATGTAGGGGTGGGCATTTATCGTATCATTTATTGTGATATATTTTCTTATCATGACAAGAATTTTGATTCATCATTGTCACAATAAATTCCATATATCAATACCTTTAGTGATACAAATCACACTTCTTTACATTTCTCAAGAGCAGTATTTGTCTTTGTGGGGCTCCTATGATTGCTATAGTACAGCTACATAAAAAAGTACTAATAAATAGTTTTTATCATCCTTTTTATTATCATAAAATATTCCGATGAAGCTTTAAGTCCATCTTGCCCATCCCTATTCTCATGTGAAAGCTTGTTTATTTTGTCCTTTTTATTTTCTCTAATGTTTCTTGAAGTGTGTGACACACCCACCCATTCACCCCCACACACATCTGGTTGTTATAAGGTTATTTTTAAACGCTCAAATCTGGTTTCTCTTCTACTAATGGTTTCAGGACTGGTGAACAGGTTTCACAGACTTAGAAGCAAAAACACACACACGCACACACACACTAGAAGTTGGATTTATGCTTTGTACCTGGAGACTGGCCCCTTCTGCATGAACAACCATGTTTTATACGCTGTATATGATTACACCAGTGTGTGCTGTATTTTATTATGAAGGATGTTTGACTCACTTTTCTTGGCAGACTGGTTTTAATCCAGACACATCGGAGGGTTCTGAGCAGGAGGAGCTTTTTAGAGATTGTGCCACAGCATTTCAGGTGGATTTAAGACTGAACTTTATTTAGGTTCCTCAAAAAAAACGTATTTTTTCATCCTTTCAGAGATGGACTTTACAGCTGCGTATCAGGGCCATTGTAGATATAAAAAACTGAGTATATTCCTGCCAAAGAAATACTTACAAATTTTGACATCAATGTTAGAAAGTTTCCAGACATTTGTTTTTTACATTTCTGGGTTTCAAAAGTTACAAATGTTCTCATCCATTATACAAAAGTCAAAAACAAAATTTGATCAAATCAATAGATTCATGTCGTTCCTCTAACTCACTCCGGGTGATTTCTGACTTCTGACCATAAATGTGACACATCTCCTAATTCCCCCCAGCCCATCCAACTTTGTTTGTTCCGCTCGTCTGACAGGTGATCAATAAGGTTTCTAAGGTGACCTGGCCGTAATGACTGCGGCCACAGAGTCCGTAATGGAGCATCACATCAGAGCGCCCTCGTCATCGTGGCAACCCTGACAGCAGCAGGTGCTTACGGAGACAAACGAAGCGGCAGACTGAGCAAACATGCTCTGCTGGTCCTTCCAGTAGACACAGCATCACTATCATAGGAGAGATATTTGTTAGCTCAGTAATACAAGCTCTGACAGCTTGTATTACTGACGTCCCTGCACACAAACGAGAAAACCACGGTGATGTATGGATTCTTTTGGATTGTATCGTAGTATATTTGTGTCATGACTGAAGGTTTCAACCTGCTTTTTATTATATATTTCCCAGGCACATAGCACCATTTTAAAGTTCAATCAAGTAACTTCAGTTGTTATAAAAAAGTAGTCCATATCAAATATGATCATTACATCTCCAAGGCAGTCTAGGGATATCGGAGGAGGAATGTAACAATAAACAAACCAGGAAAAATGAAGAGAGAAAACCGGGAGGGTAAAGTTAAAGTTTTATTCTTTAGGAATAATCTAAAGAAATCTTAAAGATGAAGATGAGAACCTAAAGAAGACGTCATCACAACATGACTCCTCTATCAGCCCTTTAACGTTTTTGATGGCACTAAATTTGATGCGTTTGGCCATGATGGCCATCATTAATTTTGCAGGATAAAGGGAGACGCTTACAAAACTGTGTTTTATTTCTGGTGAACTGATTTCTGAAAATATTCTGAACCAAAACAAACAAACAAAAAAAAAACATCAACAGCAACTTCAAGTCCTTTCTTCTGTTATTTGAATGAAACAAACAATGCAATAAAAAGTACAAGTAGCCTTAAGAAACTTTAAAAAATCTTTCATTATCAGGTTTCTTTATTTTCTGTTATTTCAATTGTTAATGTTATATTTTATCTGTTATTTTTTTCTCTTCTGTTTGGCTGTTATTCCTTCGTTGAGGAGGGCATTCCTCAGAGGAAGTAAAGCAGAATGAAGTCAGAGGGAAACGAGGGGCTTTGGTGGTCTGATGTATAATAAATGACTTCAAGCTGACAGCTTGGCCTTTCCTTCAGCTTCCCTTAACACTCCTGTGTTTGTTTCCAACCTGACTTTTACGTCTTGACCACGTCACATCAGCATTCAGGTCATATTTTCAGATTCTTCAATAATCTTTCCTTTCTTTTTTGTGGACTTGGAAGAGGATCCAAGTCCACAAGGGAACAAAATGTCCAAAAATACATACAGTAACTGTTCTTTGTTCTGTGATGTTTGGCTTCTACTGAAAACTCATTTTATTTCAAAAGGCACTTTTATATTTAGTACACCGCATTTCAACTCTCACAACATATTCACTCTGACGTACGATTTGATCAAGCATAAAATGTCTATCGAACAGAAGAAACAAATGTTGGCTTTTTAAGCACTCTGTTATCATTAACTTGTCATAAAACCAGGGGTTTTTTTCCCCTTTCCAAATCTATACAAAAATCTCAAACTGAGCAAAGTAATTAATATCTGTATTTGTCCTGGTATTGGAAAAAATTCTACATTGAGTATCGGTGACACTGTTCCCAATAGGGGCCAATCTATTCAGTCTAATTTTATGAGAAGTGCTCTGAGTGATGACCTGTTTTATTATTTATTTTACATTATATTTAGAATTCCTAATTGCACTTTCTGCATCATTTGAAAGAAGGCTTGTAGCAGTTTATTTTCAAATGTTTAACCAACATAATCAGCCTGTTATTTTTGTCAGTTTTAGTATCATTATTACTTATTTTACATTGTTCTACTCCTAATTGAACTGACTGAACAAATTAAAGCGGTGTTGTTTTTACATATTTGACTGAAGCTATTGTTGTATTTAAGAGTGCTGTACTGGTGCAACGTTAGCAAATATATATGTAATTCAGTACAATTCTTTGTGCGGTTAAAAAATAGATAGGTTTAAAGTAAATTCAGGACTATTCTGTATCAATCGGTAATGCTAATCCTCAAATACCTGAATCGGCATTGAAATTGAAATAACCAGATTGGTTCATCCCTACTTATTGTTACAGTAAAAACTGCAAAATATGCAACACATTTGAACAGAATTTCACAAATTAGTGAAAATAAAAATATACTTAGAAAAGGCTTAAGAATACATAAAAATGGTTAGCATAAACTGGCTACTTGGATGCAAATGTGAAAATAAATTAGGATATTTAATGCTTTGGAGAGCACAATGTTACAGTTTTTCTGTGAAAACAACAAAACAAACTGCTGTATTAGTTGTGGCCTGTGTTTACATGCTGGGCTGTGGGCAGTCCCTGTGCTGCAGACAGATGGCTGCTGCACACCGACAGACGCATCAGCTCAACCACCATAGTCTTTCAGAAGCAGTCAGCCAGCCAATCACCAAGCAGTCGGCTCAGCGCACTAAGCCGATCTGTCGCCCTGGCAACAGCTATTTCAGCTCCACCTTCATGTGAACACGGTGCACAGCTATCTGAGGGATATCTCAAAGGAAGATTAGGATTTTATTCTGCAAATCGAAGCCACATTTCTGTGCCTGTCTTCCTGCACTCCACTGCCAGATGCTCTGCTCAGCAAAATGAGGGAGCTGTAAAAAAAAAAAAAAAAAAAAAAAGAGCAGCAGCTTGGAAAGTCATCTGTTGGTAATGGGGCTCCGGTCTGCTACTGTGACTCATGCCGGTGTACGCCCACAACACTATTATAGGCTTATTTAGAATACGATCATTACTCTGTGTGTGTGAGACCGTGTGAGGTGAGCCGCACTGAAGTCCTGCGGTCAGACCAAACACTGCCGGAGGAGAAAATACACCTTAATGCAGTAAATGCTGCATGAAACATTTTTTCATTAACAAACATTTTTTGTTAAAATCCAACTAAATTCTCTCCATGACCTTTTTTGGGGGAATTATGTAACGTTATTTCCTACGGGAGGTTGGAGAGGATTTTCAAGAAGAAGTAAATCACTTCCTGATGGATGTCACAGTCAAATCTATTGTTGGAGTCCAAGATAGGAATCAGTGAACCACTCCCAAACATCATTAAAGGATGAAAGAACTGCAGGCTAATCCATTTCCTCTCTAACAGGGACCAGAGGTGTTTCTCACACTGCTTTCTTGTCTGAAGTGAACAATTTGCACTGAAGGTTGAATTAAAACAGTAAATAAAACAATTCTCTTTTTTTTCTGGTAGACCTTAGAGTATTCTGAAAATAATTTCATTTTATTTTGTTCTAACATGTCAAAAAGCAGAAAGTGTAGAGCTGACTTTAGATCTGGTTAAAGTAGTGGGCTGTAGGCAGGCACAACCAATCCCTGAATAATATAACATATAGAAATATAACATATGTTTACATTTATTCATTTATTTATTTATTTATTGTGAATAAGACTATGGCCATATTTAATATAAAACATATTTAAATCACTTTAGAATTGTTTGGACTCTTTGACGGCCTCGTGTCCCAGCTGTACCTGAATGCACCACGAGAGAATCCTACATCATCAGCTGGTCACCTGGCCTGGACGATACAGGCAGTTGGATCTGAACATAAGCTGGTTTTTCTCCAGAACCAGTGGTGTTTACATTCAGCCTGACTTGGTTCTGGTTTAGGACTTGGTTTTGGTTCTGGTTCTGGTTCAGGACTTGTCACAGGTAACATCGTTTCCAAGCTGGAACAAGATTTAGAGTGTTTATCCAACTAGTTTAGCAACAGAGCTTGTTTGTAGAAGTTGCATTATAAATGAACACACTGGTTGTGACTCAGTCCAATGTGTGGAAATTCCTGAAAAATGATTTTGTAATTAATGTCTTATGTATTTTTTTTCCTGTACTATTTATTTATTTGATCTTTTCTGATGTTGTGGGATGTATGATGGGATTTTTCTAGCAGAATTTCTCCCAGGGGAAGCAAATAAAGATTCCACCTGCCCAAAAATTGAAAATGACCACAAAACAAAAAAGGTCACAGATTTTATTACCATGTTGGACAGCCATTGGTTATGGTTGGCTATGGTTTGCTGTTATGGTCCAGAGTCTGTGGCAGCCGATTCATGTGTAAAAAAATTTCAGATCCACTCATTCACAGTGTGACCCTGATCAACACTGGTGTTGATATTAATAGAAACCCCTGATTATTCTGTATATTCAGGTAGTTTTTAAAAAGACAAAGGTTCAATTTTAAGGTATTAAATTATAAAGTAAAATCTCCTTAAAGTAATATTTGATATAGACAATATTACTTTATGACAACTGAAGGCATAAATGTGCCTGGAAACACGTAATACTGGACCTTTAATAAAACATTTTCAAAAGACTAGCAATAGTCTTTTGAATTGCTGTGACCCCTTTCTGGCAGAATTGTCTTTATTCAGACACTTTGGTGAACTTTCGAGAATTAACGGAATGTTTAAGGTCTTAGTCCAAACTGGCCTGTTGAGTAACTGTAATGTGCTAGAATGTAAGGTCACAACATTCTTGCCCACTAGAATGTAAGGAATCTGCCCTAAAGCATTTCCTAAAGCTTTAGGGCAGATTCCATCGATAACAAAGCAGGTCCAGAATGTCATCCTTCCTCCAGGCTTGACTGCAGGTGTGAAATCAGGTTAGGTTTTCTTCACTCCTCCACATTTTTCTTTCAGGCATTGATACTATGTTGCAGACTTTATAGTCTGGTCTTTGGGAACCTCGTTCACAACTTATTTTTAAAATTTTGTCAGGAATTTTATTAAGAGTACAGAAGCTGGAGTGGGGGCTTGACCCCAGTAAAATGAGTTTGAGAATGGCCCATCTCAAATACAACATAGACCCGAACAGGTTGGGATCTTTTCCTTTACATTTTGTTTTCATTGCATGTTTTCTACAACAACTATGAGAGGAAATAATTGACTTTCCTAGCACTAGACAATATAAAATCTCAGAATTAATGAAATCCATCAAAAACAGAACAATTACTTTTGTCCATAAACAACTAACTGTTTGACCTTGATGTACATTTTTAAGCTTTGTAGAGCTTGAAAATCTGATTTTTTTTTTTTGTTTGTAAAATCAGACAAAGGATAACCAAAGCATAATCAGCATAATCAGAATTATGCTTTGATGTATCTTGTAATTCCTGCATTTAGAGTTGCATCTCATTTATGTACTGCCAAAGTCGAACAAATCAAAACCAGGAAAAGTCTAATTGGTGGATCTGCCTTTAATCAGACTTGGGACATTTGACATAAAACTGGAAGCAGATGATTAGTATAGAGTTGGGACAACAAATTTTATACTTCAATTCATCCCTTGAATATATATATAAAAACTTGAAATATGTAAATTTATTTTCCCTCTCTCTAAAATACTGAACAAATTGTTAGATATGTTCAGTATCTAATAATTGGCCTCCTGTGCCAATGTGTAAATGCAACTAAAGAAAAAATAAAAACAAAAAATAATGATTTCAATCTAAGACCAGCTAGCCACTTTTGCTTTTCTTGTAACAAAAACGAAAACTGTGGCTTCTCTCCTCCTTTAGGCTGTCAATAAAGGTTGTAAAAAAACACTTCTCACTCATTTTAATACATTGTGAAGCAGTGGATTTTAAACTGCTTTAGCACAAAGTGAGGTTCATCATCTCTGAGTCTTGTGAGGTGTGGTGGAGAGGTGTTTTCCCAGAATCACGACTCAAAGATGCTGATCAACCAGCAAAATGGCGGCTTTGCGTTGCTGGTGCTACAATCTATCATCTGAATATCTGGGAGGTGATGCACCAGGGTCTGGAGACGCAGATTAAACTCACCTGCGCTCCTCCTTTCTGTATTTTTCTATTCTCCATGCAATAAGAAAGAACCATCTGCTATGCGCCAAACTGCCTCCTGTGCCAATGTGACCAGAAGAAGTGGTGACGTCTTCCCAACAGCGGGATAAACCCGACAGAATAAGTGGGATGTATAAAATCAGCGCATTTTCACGCAGGCTGTGTGCGTAAAAACTGACCTGGCTCGTGCGTCCCGGGGTTGTCGGACATCTCAAGCACGAGCAGCTCTCGGCCTTCAAAGCTCTCTCCAATGGTGTAGATGCGGGTAATGGTCGGGCACTGCAGCCACACCGACACCAAGGCTTTCCGCAGCTCGTCGTAACGATGGTACTCGAAGGAGATCCCGGGGTCTGTACCGGTACTGGCCGCGGCGGCCAGCGCGAGCGCCGCGGCGGCGAACAGAAAAGAAGAAAAGAGCGGTTTCATTTCGTCTCGTTCTCGTTTCCTCTTTTGACCGTAAGTCAGCCTCGTCTGCCTGCGGCTTGCTCCAGAGTCTTATCGATGCGCAGCCGCTTCGCTCTGGCTATAAATATCTCTCTCTCTGCCTCCCTCTGCTTCCCTCTGCGCGTGATGCGCTGCTGTACCTGAGAGGAGCGCGAGAGGCGTGAAGCTAGCACAGAGGTCCCGCACTTCCTGCCACAACTTCCAAAATAAAGGCGTTCATACGACGGCGTATTACATAGAATGAAAGGAGTAGATTTCCGCCGTGAAGTCTCAGAAAAACTGACATTTCTGAGTTCGAAAAGTCGCAGATTTGCTAAGAAACAAAAATCTGAAAATGTCAGACTAATCTAAAATATTTCCTACAAAAAACGTGGATATTTAGGAGTCTGAAAAGTTGCAAATTTGCAAGAAAACTCAGTAATTTCCACCGTTTTTGTCCCCAGAAAATGTTATGATGTACATTTTCATAACTACAAAATAAAAAAAGAAATTAAAGTTATTGGCTTATATTTGAAGAGACGAAGACATTTACATCA
This sequence comes from Poeciliopsis turrubarensis, assembly GCA_010277015.1. Taxonomy (NCBI): domain Eukaryota; kingdom Metazoa; phylum Chordata; class Actinopteri; order Cyprinodontiformes; family Poeciliidae; genus Poeciliopsis; species Poeciliopsis turrubarensis. The sequence continues at coordinate 1,553,055 of VMRN01000063.1, forward strand.
CCTTTTCAATTACATATGCACTGAAAAAATGCACAAAATATATGCTTGTGCATTCGGTAGATGCTCTTATCAAACGTGACTCAAAAATGCAATATAGTAAATATTGATTTATTTAGAACAAACAAAAGTAAAATCAAGAAAGAAGAAAAATAAAATAAAAGTTAAAACAAGTTATCATGCTCCAGGGACATGCAATTTTATATTATCTGTTCGAAATATAAAATTTGACAAAAAGCTACTTAGACCAGAGTTCTCAATTCACAAATAATTAATGCAGTTCTTGAAAAACAAATTTTTTCCAAGAATTTAAAAAAAATAATTTCTGGATTTGAGAATTGTAAATTGATACATGTAAGATGAAATTAAATTGCAACACCTGCATGTTCTTTGAATTATTTACGCTTGTTTTGAAAGTATTAGCGTAGTTCCTGTTTAGCGTTAGCTGCTTGTGGATTGGCTGACCACACTGTGTGGGCCTGTGTGCTGCTTGGAGCTGCAGGGGATATTTGATGGTGCAGAGCAGCAAACAAATGCATTCTTTTCAAAAGAGAAAAAAGAAATTACTATTCAGGCCATTATCACAATCAAAAATCACAACTTCAACCAAAATATCCACTTTACGTATTTACAAGCTTTTATTTTACAGAAGAAACAATACACAGTCAGCGCTTCTTTTACCGTTCAAATTAAAAAAGGCACTTGATTCTTATATGAAAAAATAAGAGTGGGACAATATGGAAGAGACACACGAGCCAATTCCCTTTTTCTGCCTAAAATTTACAAGAACTTTCGCATCGAACCCCGATCAGATGGTTTCTGCTGAAGCCTGGGGATCAGCTGGAAGAACTCAACAGCTAAAGGAGGAAGTGATAAAGTGCTGAAACATTCAGAGGTAAACAGGAGCATTTCACAACAACAGCGACACGGTGCACCATCTTCACATTTCATCTGATGAAAAGCAAAGAGCAAAATGAGGATGTTGATGTTTCCTTTATTCAGCCTGCAGCTGGTGACAGAGATAGCATGATTATTAAGGCACAAGGAGGCAAACTGAAGCTAACTCTCAGTCTGATTCGGATTCACAACACAGTAGAGTGTTTTTTGTGTTTTTCTCCACACCCCGTCCCTGGATGTTTCATTCAGTGAGCAGAGAGGACCAACAGTCGGTACACAGAGTCTGCTTTACTGCTCCTTCTTCCCTCCTTGTTTCTCCAGGTACTTGTTGTACTGGTTGTCGGTGTTCAGGAGCTTGTCCCACCAGGTGAAGGTGGAGGCGTAGTTCCCCACAAAGTTCATGTGGTGGAAGTCATGGAAACGGGCGCCAGCGTAGAAAGGGATGAGGTGGAGCGGGTTCAGAGGGATGTCGTAGCCGCTGTGATGAGACATGAAGGAAGGGATGAAGGTCAGTCACGTTTAGAGAGAGACAGAGAGAGCAGAGGAGGAGAACTGTTCTATTAAAAGAGGAAGAGGAAAGCTAGTCGTGACACGGCAGAAACGACGGCTGTGGTTTGCTTCTTGTTGGTTTCTTAAAAACACATTCAGTCACAATCTTCATTTCAACAGAGAACACATCTGATCTTTTCTTTTATTTCAAACTATTATTAAAGTATTACTGCCTTATTATGCAAATTACTGCACCAATATATTACAATAACAGGCTACAACATTTTCCTAATTTGGTAAGAAAATCACTTTTGTCTGATCTGCGATTTAATTGAATCCTGCTGAATAAAGGAAGATTACTTTACTTATTGTACTTTAATTACTAGACAATTCTCTGTTTGTTTCAAGATTACTACTTTACTTATTGTACTTTAATTACTAGACAATTCTCTGTTTGTTTCAAGGTAAACATAACATAAAAACATTATTTCAATACATGCAGGCCTTAAAGCGTCCTTAAAGAGTAGTTTCTTGTGTGACATTCAACTAACAAATTGACATTTTTCAATTTTTATGTTTTTTTTTATTATTTATTGTGACATTCACAGAATAATGTGATGTACTTCGTGATTTTTAATTCTAATGTTAATCTTAATTTACTAGATTAAATAGAAATTATAATAATTTCTCACAAAAGAGCGCCATACATACAAAGACAAGAAAACATTTCCTTAGTTTGATTCAAAATAGCAAAAATATATTTACAAGATAAATTCAAAATTCAAAAATACTTTTTTGGTCCCAAGGCAGAAATTAAATGTTTTTCGAACTCACATTAATTGAAATTCGTCAAAGATTTTGACGAATAGATGATGATGACTGTTGGCAGGTTAGATCTCCTGCAGCAGTCTGTATTACAGCAAATCTAAAGAAGCCACTTACTAAAACACTTTTTTTGTACAACTGTTTCAAGAATGATCAAGGTTAAAACAGAGATTTCTATAACACTCATTTCAGTAAAACATTTTTAACTGAATTTCTGCTTCAAACGAGACTTTTCTTCTCTTCTGCACCGGCCAAAAACTAATAAATAAAATCCACAAGGAACATAAGTAAAATGCTTTCAAACAAAAACAAGCTTCATGTTTCCTGAAACGTGTTAATACTGTCCTCTGTGGCCCTCTAATGGTCAACCCCAGGAACCACAGGCAGATGTTAAAGGTCTGATCGTGTCCCACCTGTGAACGTCGATGGTCTCCAGCAGTCGGAAAGCCACCCAGGCCCACAGGAAGAACACGTGGTTACAGAAGATCATGATGCCGATGAAGAAGCCGGCGCCCAGGATGATGGTCTCCAGAGGGTGGGCGTATTCCGCCTGCATGCCGAACGGAGCCTGGGACACGGCGGAGGACACGTCACGTCACATTTAATAAGTAACTCTTCAGTAAAGATTGCGTGTTTGTTTATCGACCCGGCCGCTTGGCTCACCGTGAACTCGTGGTGGACTTTGTGGATGTATTTGTAGATGCGCCTGTGGTGCAGTATGCGGTGGAGGAAGTAGTGCCAGGTGTCCTCGACGACAGCGCAGCCGAAGCACCGAGCCAGAAGAGATGTCCTGAGAGACAGCAGAGGAGGAGAGGAGTGGTTAGACAAAAACCCAACGATTCACCTGACAGGCCAGTGACAAACAACAGCACGTCCAACAAGTTTTATCACCACAGTTCAGTCAATTCAAATTCAATTTTGAAAAATCCTAAACTGTTTTTATCCTAGAGCGGATGTCGGTGACAATGTGCCTGGTCCATAAGAGCAGATCTATTCAGTCTAATTCCATGCTTTGTGCTATAGGCACATTTATGCTTTATTATTTATTTTACATTATATTTAGGATCCTAATTGCACTTTATCAAACGGTTTATGAGGGACATTGTTGTAAAGTAGTTTTCACTGACCAGCGGGGCATGGAGTCCCAGTCGTACGGGATGCTGAAGAACTCTGTGAAGTAATATGTTCCACAGATTAAAGGAAACTGGATGAAGAAGTGGTTGAACAGCAGCATCTTAAAACATGTCCACTGCTTCTCCCACGTCTCCGGCTTGTCCTACAACGAACACACACTTCTGTCACAATGCACAAAGCGACATCTCAAAAACCTAAAACCACGCCAAGCAGCGCAGAACAAACACCGACCTGCTGGATTTTATATTTCTGCATGAAGGGCAAGAATTGGAAGAGGAAGCCGGGCAGACAGAACAGGAAGTAGATGAATTCGTGGACGATGAGCGACCCCCATGTGGCGATCTGGAACTTGGTGTAGTTGTCCAGCATGTAACCCCAGGCGTGCTTCAGGGAGGGCTGCAGGGGGTTTTCTGGCAGCACAGCGTCGACGTACTCCACTGCCAGGAAGGCAGAGCTCAGGATGTCTGACGTCCCGTTCGCCGCCATGATGTGAGGATGCAGTCTGGAGGAAGACACCAACACGCTTAGACGCAGTAATTGCATCGTAGCTACACGTCAGAAGCAAAAATCAGTGTAACTGCACTGTTTCAGAGAAATCATTTATCCGCATGTGTCACTTTACCTCAAGTCTATTAGTTATATGTACAGCACTGGGCCTTCAATTTCTAGACTTTCATGTTTTTTGTTTTCTTTTTACTTTGGCTACTTTTTCAATTATTTTCAGTCTCATCCCAACTTCAGAGAGCTGCTTTTGTTTCTTAAGTTGTTAGCTATGTTTACCATCAGTGAGCTGCTGATAGGATGCAAAGAGGATTAAGAAGGTTTCTCTTATGAAATGTCCAAAATGATATTTTAAAACACACACAGACAAACCGCTTAAAATTTTAGGCGCTGACTAACAAAATGTTAAATGACAATAACACTTTGAATTAAACTGCTGATTTAAAGTGTTTTCACTCTTCAGGCTTCAAGAAAGTCAGTGAAAGAGAAATAATTTCTTTTAATTTTTTCCTTTATTCTCCTAAATTAAATTGTTTTGCTACAATGTCATTCTATAATGAAGAATAATTTATAGTTTACATTTATTTGTGCAATTAATGGTTGAAGTCCTTTATTTCTGTGTCTAAGTTTTGTATTTCCTAAATATGTGTTGTTTCCTGTTTAATTATCTTCTAATTATACAAAATTAGTTTTGATGTATTTGTCTAATAACTCACATTATGTGGTTATTTTGACCGTTTCTGCTGTTTCTGCTCTGACCTGTAAAGATTCCAGCGTTTTGGAAGCAAAATGTTCAAAAATGAAGCGACACGCTGTTCTGGTCGTGACACAAAATAGAATTGGTTTCTTATTTTATCAATTGAAGTGAAATAAATCAAGTGTCGAGTTTTGCAAAATGAACAAGATTCACCTGCTGCGTCAACCAAACTTCATACCACATATCTGCAAATACGTGCAATCGAAATATGTACGTTTACATTCTTTTTTACAGCGTCTAAAATCCTTCAAAGGTTGTAATAATTAAACAAAGACCAACTAAAGGACAGAACAACAATCATATTCAGGCTAATGAGGGAGAAACAGTTACTTACGCAACAACGTTAGCCTAATGTGCATCATATTAGCTAAAACCCCGCGTAAACATCGAAACAAGATAATAAAGCTTTTTAAGTTAACAAAACATGTTAACAACACATCTTTGAAATCGGCTACATGTTTCCCCTGCAGAACTGGACAACTTGACAGCCTCACCTTTCCGCAGCGCGTCCGTCTACCTGAGGAAGAGGCGGACTGCCGGGTCAAGTACAGTAATATTGGAAAATTCTATTGGCCGACACGAGAGGAGACTGACGTCATGACCAGAGCGGCTTCACTGATTGGTTCGGGGAATGGAGTGATGATAGTGAGACTGGAGTGCCCTGCAGTGAAAGCCAATAGGAGGTCGGATGTGCTTCCATAAGTCCAGCAGGCTGGATGAGGGTAGAGATGGGGTGGTGGGGGTGTCTAACCTCGGAACTTTAGTTACATTTAGTGTTTTTTTTTTTATATATATATAATGTTTGGCATTAGTTTGCTTTTCATTATTGCTACGTGCTCCAACCTCAGCCGTCTCTGTAGAAATAACAGACCTAAAGACTCATCTGAATAAAACGTGGGACAAATACAATGCAAGTCTAAGGAAGAATTGTTTACCAACAAAAGTTTTTAAGATCAACTGTACATTGGTATGAAAGTAATACACTTAAAAAACAATTAAAACTTGAGTTAAATAGATGTGTATAAGAGTAATTTTAACGTATCCTTAAATTACATGCCAATATTAATTTGTTTGGATTTTGCAAAGGAAATGAAATTAAAACCGGATTACCAGGAGAAACAACGCACATTCACAACAAGCAAACTCACAAGAGTCACACGACACATGTAATTTAAATGTTTTACTGATTTGGCAAAGTTTTAAAAACAGATTATTAGCATTTCACAGCTTTAAATACAAGAAGCATATTTATTAATGATAATATAAAACATGTAATAAAACATTTTCAGAGTTATAAGCCTACATGACATTCATCAATACACTGACGAGAAACAGTGATACCACTTTCACTTTTTCAGAGCGACTCTGACAATAGCAGGAAATGAAAGAGACAGAAGAGAGAGAAACTCAGGAGGAGGTTTGGTCACTTTCCAGAAAGAGAGAAGAGATCAGAAACACGGAGCCATAAAAAGAGACAAAAAAGAGGAGACATTAAAATTGGCACATTCATATTACGTCAGGGTGTGCAGTAGTTATAAACGTCATTACACCAAAGGAAAGGAGGAAACTGGCGAACAGGTTAGAGACAGAGTCCATGCATTGAGTTCAGTCTGCTGCTGCTTTCATTAGTGTTTCCAACCACGGGAAATATGGCCTCTAGTTAACAAGACTCCACTCGCTCTCTTCCTGACAAAATTAAAGTCTCCCATCTCAACAACAAAAAAAAAAATGTACAGAACAATGTTCTCAAGTGCTTTTTAACATTCTGTTATTCTGCCTCAACACTAGCTAATACACCGTCCTAAAGTCATGATTTGTTTATCTCGGACTAGCGGCTGTCCTGGTTCCGGTACTGAAGCTACAAAACAAACATGGAGGACTCTGACATTCAGGCACTCGTCGGGGCCTCGCTGCAACACTGGAACAGCTCAAAAGTCAGACAAAGTGTGTTCATGCAGCGTCGAAAAAAAGGCCTCACCACACAGACTCTCTGATGCAAACAAAAACATGCTTACATGTGCGAGCAATGGAGCACCTTAATACGCAAGCACACCAGCTTCCTCCCCAGAGGAATAAAAACAGAAATGCTCCTCCTCTCCTTCGCTCTGCCACAGATCTGACGGGTGGTCTTTCTCTCTCTCGTATCTGGTTTGTGTTAAAATTAACTAGTGTTAAAGTAACTTTGCAGTCATAGCAGCTTCATATCAGTAGCGTTTCGATGGCACTGCAGTGATCCAGGTGGTGCTTCCAACCCGACTGTCCCCTCCACTGCTGCAGTCCCGCCGGGAGCCAAATTAAACCCAGGTTCGACTCCCCTCGTCCGCTGTGGCGCCTCCCAATGTAAGTGCAAGAACCTTCATCATTCCCAGCATCAACATCTTCGTCGGTGGCTGTGCTAATGCTGCCCATCTCCGCATTGGCATCGAAGACAGATCCAAGATTGGTGTTCAGCAGAACGCGTTCCGCTTTTTAATCAGAGGCAGGAGTCAGGAGCAGTCATAAGGGCTTGTCGATCACCGTCACACCTGCAACAGGCAGGAGGCAGAGCTGCATTATAATGCTTAATAATGTGGAACATCCTTCTTAAGTAGATTTCCTTTAATTGAGCTCACCAGACAAACAAAACAACCAGCTCTCTGAAATTAATTATAGTGATTCAAAGAGCCCTGACACACAATATCATCTATATGCTGCAATGAAAGCAACACATTTTGATTTAACTGCAGCAAAATGTGGTTTTCAAAGTCTGAACCCAGTAATTCACATTTCAAATATTTTTATTTGGAAAAAAAAAGGGTTTTGAAAAAACTTGGAATAATCACATTGTGTCTGGGGCTCGACATGCTGACTGACCTGCATAACTGCGGCCTGTGCTCATGCAGGTCGGCAGTAGCGTCCATTTGTCAGTGGTTGGGTTGTAGAACTCCACCGAGGCCAAGTTGCAGCTGCCGTCGTCGCCTCCCACCACGTACAGCAGGTTGTTTACGGCACACACACCTGAAAGCACAGACACACGGAGACGAACATCCACCAGTGGAAAAACCAGCATCTGATGCGTCCAGGTGGGTCTCCTCCTGTCTCACCAGCGTTCCGTCGACACATGTTCATGTCGGCTACCTGCCGCCAGCTGTTGGTGGCTGGATCGTAAACTTCACAGCTCTTCCTCACCAGCGGACCATCGTGCCCCCCCACAGCGTACAGCAAACCTTTTAACACACCCACACCTGGGAAAAGCATCAGATCAGATGCAGATTATCTGGTCTATTGTTGCAGTAACACAACTGTTGAGTATCTCATTTTACCAATAAGCAGGATTAGAGCTGTCAACATTAGCAGTGTGCCTTTTTATATAAGTGTTTTTCTAGTAGTTTCTTATATTTTAGACACATCAGAGATGGATAAACCACTAAACGATGATTCATCTTCCCCAGTAAAAACACAAACACACACCTGCTCCACTGCGTCTCGTGCCCATCTCTGCTATGTAGCTCCATGTGTTGCTTTTAGGATTGTAAGCTTCCACTGTACTCAAGCACTGCCTGGTGGCTCCGTCATAACCTCCCACAGCATACAGGATCCCTAGAAGCATTGGAAATCATTTCAGATTGAACAATTAATGGTATTTAAAGTGTTTTTACCTGTAAAACTAAAATACAGCGGTTTTAGCGTGGGGCTGAGGAGGAGCTCGGCAGGTGTCACGCTCTGAGAGCGGGGAGGGCAAAAAAAAATAAACTCTAAAAAGCGAACTCTGCCGGACAGCGGAACAAAGCTCGCAGGGTTCAATGAACTGGGCTCTTAAGACTGAGGTAGGCTAAACATCTGTTATTTCATGTGCTTTTTGTACTGCCTATTTGTCAACCTTTAAATTAAAAACAGAGCTGCAATCACCGTTGACAACACCGACTCCTACGCTGCTGCGCCGGGTGCTCATGGGCAACACGTGAAACCACTCATCAGTCTTGGCGTTGTAGGCCTCAACTGTGGAAAGACCTGCAGTCACAGAGAATGAACCAGTAAGAGCAACAACCCTCCATCGCTTCACAAACACATCTCATCAGGGTTCAATCCGAGAAGGAGGAAGAGGTACCTCTGCTGCCGTCGAAGCCCCCGACAGCATACAGGAGTCCGTTGAGCACAGCGGCGCCAAGCGTTGACCTGCGGTCCTGCATGCTGCTCACGCTCGTCCAGCGGTCCATCACCGGTTCGTAGCAGTCCACCGTCCGCACTCGCAAAGAGCCATTGAAACCACCAACAGCATATACAGACCCGCCCATGTACACCACACCTGGAGACCCAACACGCAGCAGTGAATTTAACACCAAGCAGTTGTTTACTGGTGTTCGCTTGGAGGTTTCAATAAATCTTAGAGGAAGCCTTAGGCTGGTCTATACGTACTCAGGTGACACAGCTTTCCACCATCTTCAGAGTACACAGCACTTTATTCAGAGCAATGCAAATATATTCACTCCCCTAGAAGGGATTTCACATTTGGCCCAGTTCAATCACCAAATTAAGGTCCACAGCTCTAGAGGGAGAAACTATTACAAGCGCTCCATAGTTTTTCTATAACTAAGCACTACTTTGAGTTGCTCTCCGAAATAAAATCTGAGTTAAATATTTTCAGGTTTGTGGCAGTAGTGTGGAAAACATGGAAAAAGTTTGTGAGGTGAGAATATTATCACAAGGCAGTTTTAGCGGTTCAGGTTTTCCTACCTGCTCTGCATCTTCTAGTAGGAAGTTCAGCCACTTGGTACCATCGCTGCTCCTCAAAGTCAAAACACTCAACACTTCGGATGGCCTTCGGCGCCTGACCTCCAACCACCACCATCACCTAAATGCAAGAGAAGCGACACTGCACTTAAAAGAGTGTTTGAACAACACTTGGAACATCTCAGCTCTGCTGAAGGGAAGGCTGTGAGTGGTGACTGTCTGTACCTTAGGGCAGGAGACAGGCGTTCTCATCCGGGTTCGAGCGGTCTTCATCAGAGCTCGCTGGTCGGCTGGCAACAGGTGGTACTTCATGGCCTCGATCAGATAGTCTTTGCAGGCACTGCTGTTCTTTATCAGGGACTCTTCCTCGACGCGCTGATGGCCAAGCAGGAACCAATGAGAAAACAGACCTAGCCAGCTACCAGGTTCTGGTAACCACAAGGACAAGCTCAAAGAAAGCCGAAGCAAACGTTCTTGGTATCGGACATTTACATCGACACAAACTCTTGATTTAAATTGAGCAAACATTTTCTTACCAGAGACAAAAACTGTAGAACAAACATACAAATTAAAATTTCTAAAATGTGTAAATACTCATCCATGACAGTTTATTCAGCTCAGATAGTACTGATCATTGCATTCTCTTCAATGTCCACAATCACAGTGTATTTGTTGAGGTCATCCATTTAAATTAACAGGAGACTTGCTGTTACTGAGCTGCTGTATAACCTCAGTGGCTTGGCTTAGGGGTGGCATACCTCAGGGATAACTTCTTGGCCCTTTTTGATGATTTGCAACACCATTTAATTTTTCTTTGGGATCAATTATTTTTATTTCAATTCAAACATTTCTGTGAAGGTGACACTGAACTGACCTGGCCTGTTAAACTATACAGGATTTTCAAGACCTTCGGAATCCTTCTTTCATTTAAATTCCTAAGTCAAAGGTTATTCTGCTGGCCCTGTTTTAGCAGCTAATAAGTAATTAGATTTATTCCAGGAGTTAAGGAGAGATGTTTAGGTTGTTATTTCAGTAACTTCACAGTTCATGTCAAATTGCCAATTTTAAAAATAAATCTGATACACCTGAAACAAGCCACAGAAGATAAAAATAGTATTAAAGTCAAAATGAAAACAAAAAATTATCAAAAATCTGTTTACTTTTACCTAATTGTAAACAATTCGGTAAATGTATGTAATAACTTGTATGTATTCATACATACAAGTTACGGCACCAGTGCCTTGTATGTATGCATATGTATTTATATATATATATATGTCTGTAGGTATAAATTGTTATACATATAGTTTTTCAGTGATTTTTTTCTGTGACATGTCATTGCCAAATTCAATGTTGTGTCATTGTGCATAAATCTAAGTCTAAATGAATGTGTTATGAACTGGTTTCAGCATAATTTCCAGCAGTCAAAGACTGAAGTGATGCGATATGGTTGGCTGTCGCGCTACGTGAGTCTGTGCTACTAATTTACCCTCTGACCAGACACACTGTCACTGTTCAGACTCAAAACTGGAGCGAGACAGCTTTGCTTCTGAAAAGAAGGACTGGAAATTTTACAATTCATGCCAAGATGTACCCGTAGCCACTGTACAGAGATAAAAGCAGGTGAAAGGAGCTCTGCCTGGAAACAGGCCAATTTGTTCCTCTTGAATAGGATTATTAGAAGAGTCGAAATAAGATGAGGCTAAAGCATGAATAATCATCTCGCACTCAATCAGAAACAAACGTACGGAACAGTTGAGTCGTGACCATCTGTGTTCATCTCTGACAGAACTCAGCTGCTGAATCAGCTGGGACGACGCCTGAGAGCTTCTTGCTCTGCTTGTTTGTGTCAAGGTGTTTTATTCACTACAGTCGGATGCTTTCCATCATTTCAGATGCAGTTTCTATGAGACTGCATGTTCTCTCAGGTTTTAAATAAATAATTTGATCCATTTCAACTGAATTTGTTCGCATAATTAATTAAATGTTCAGCATCAACTTATTAAATGTAAACTTTTCATAATTTAGACTACAGTATGTGTTTCCATGCCTACAGATATAGCAAACAATGTTAATTTTACTGATCTGGTATAAAAAGTCTGGAGCAAAGCAAAAATTATGTTTGTCCTTTTTGGGGGGTTTTACAACAAACAAATCCATAATTATCTCAGAAGTATCCATGTTTATGGGTTTAGATCTGCTAGCTTCCAACAGCAGCTTTATTCTAAGATCAATGAGGTAGAATTAGCGTTCATCTGCTGCAATTTCATCTGATGCATTACTGTTCGCCACCATCTCAACCCATTTTCTTTTTCTGAAAGGACATGACCTCCCCAAGAGGCCAGGCTTTAAAAGATGGATTAATTAGACAGCAAGTGACGGCGTACGCTTCACTTTTAAGAATCACTCATGCTGAGGCGAGTCAAGCTTAAAGATACAGTCACTCCAGTCTGCTATAATAATAAAAAAAAAAAGATCACTAAAATAAAATAAAAAAAAAATAAAAATCGGATTGTATTGTTTAATAACAATATGATAAATTAATCCTTTTACAATGTTTTTAACCAGCATTTCACTGAGAAGTAGCTCATATAAGCTCAGCAGATGTGCAGTTCCACCAGGTGTGAGCTAAATGCCGCTGGCTAGTCTGGAGGAATTTCACAAGAAGTTTCCAAGCTTCCTGTAAGGTGAAAGCTTGTTTCAGTTTTTGAGGAGGAGCTTGCTTCAGAGGTGGTGATAGAGTCTACAGCTGAATGGTTGCCACGGAGATTAAAGGACTCCTCAAACATGCATGAAGGACTCAAAGCAATGGCCAAGATATGTTTTTTGAGGGAGTAACATTATAATATGATGTAATGCTCAAAAAAGTCAACATGATCCTGCCTCTTTGATAAAGTAAAAGTTGGAATCTCAAGGCTCATGCACGCCAACAATAAGAAGAAGTGGTCTTCTCTGGTGAAATAATGTAGATATTTTATATGACGAATAAAAAGCAGACAGGTGTAGCATACCTGCACCAGGTATTCTCTGGAGAGCAGCGGCAGGCGGACATGCTCCATCAGGTGGGCCAGGTGTTCCTGTCGGACATCTTTGTCATGGTTGACCCAAGCGATCACTGCTTCAAACACCTTTGCAGAAACACAGACATGCATAAGGCCACGTTGTGTGTGTCTGCTGTATACACCTGAGCGCGGGCCGGTGGGGGCGTGCACCTTCTCCTCTGACGGGATGGTGAGCTTGTCACTGGCGATCAGGCTGGACACCTGCTCCATGCCCAGGTTCAGAAACTCCTCACTCCCCACCACCTCCGTGAAATTATGCTCTGTCAGCACAGACATAATGCGTCGGTACTACTTCTCAGCCACCAACAGAAGTTTTCCACAGCGTCTCCATTAATTACACCTGTCCTCATTCTGTCTCGTCCGCCCTCCCCCGTCCTAGATAGTCCCGAACCAATGCAAACTGCACTTAATGAAGCAGTGGGAAGCGATGCCAGAGTCTGAGCACACAAACCTGCGTAGCTGTTAGCCAGAGACAGAAGCTGGGAGCAGGCATGTAGGTCGGCAAAGGCTCTGATACCCAGGCAGTTGGACGGGTGGAGCTGAGAACCCAGGAACTCGCAGCAGGCCTTCTTCACCTCGCTGAGCTGCAGCAGTCCCGCTGCAGGCAGCAGAGCCTGGCGGGCGCAAACACAAAGAGTGGCAAAGAGAAAGACACCAGGTGTCATGGTTAGCATAGACCTGAGCAGGGGGCCGAGCAGGGGAGGTGATTTGGATGAGACCCTAACTCTGAAAACTAACACCACGCCACCAACACTGTGAAACATGGGAGTGGCAGCGCCATTCTCAGCAAATACATGGAAACAAGTGGGAGTTAAAGGGGAGAATTTACATGTATTCTCTGTGCTGCACAGATATCTTCATATTCTTTTTGGGTCATATTTTCATTCTGTTTATTTTCCTCTAAAGTCTATGACATTTTCTCATCTATTCTGTCACAGTACTTGCAGTGGAACTGCTAAACAAGGTCATGAATTCACAGCTAATCAGTTCTGTGCAACCGCCATTTTTCTTCTCGTAGCAGCTTTGTAGTCCAGGGCTGTTAGAGGCTGTAGAGGACCAGACACTGGGGCAACGTTCACTTCCTGTCGGGATAACCACCCTGAACATGAACCAGACCTACAACAGAGGGTTTACATCAAATAACTATTCATGTGATTGATAGTCAAGATACAAATCCAGCTGAGAATAGAAATGCATCCCAGACCTCCCTGGTTTTTATTGGTCAAAATTAAAACCATGCATCAGATTTCTTTCTCTTCACAGTAATGCACTTCTCTGTTTCGGTCAATCATAAAAAGAAAGCCCCAATAAAATTCGCTGGTTGTGATGAGAAGAGGTTTAAGGGGTATGAATGAGTTTGCATGTCGCTGTCCGTGTCTGACCAGGGTGTGTTTGGTTACCTGGACGTTGTCCTCGGTAACCTGAATCTCTGCTGTGTAGATGTAGTCCACCAGCAGGCCCAGAGTCCAGCCGCCCATCTCCTTTATCCTCACTCGTTTCGCTCTGCTCTCTGTCATCTCTCCTGTCCGCGGCGTTTAAAAACGTCACCATTCAGTTAGTGACAAACACAGCTGGACAATAAATCAGTATCAGTATATATTACAATAAACATGGGAGCAATATCAGAAGATAATGTGTCTGTTAAAATATTTGATATGTACAAATTCACTGAACTGTGATCAAGAACCGAATGGCATTCTGGGGAATGTAGGCAGAGGAAAGGCTTTAGCTGCTCAACCGCTCACAAGAGTGCTAAGCACTCTTTGGTTACCTAGCAACAACCTCTTGAGTGACTTGCACAGCAGCAGTTTCAGATTTCTCCACTGAGCCTCATCAGTGCTTAACAATTCAAATCAAATTTAAAACTGTGGATAAAACAGGGAAGGTCACCAGTTTGTCTGTATTTCAGACATTTAAAACAAAAAAAACTAACCAATAATTATGTAAAGGCTAACTGAGTAAAGTTAGGCTGTTGTAATTACTGTTAAGGTTCTATGCGTTTATTTTTGTAACTTTCTTGTTAACAGAACGCAGTTCATTGAAATCAACAGAAAAGGTTGACAGCAAAACAAAAAAAGCAACTCAATTTTAGCTTCAGTCAATAAGGGAAGACGTAACTGGGATTGAAATAAAAAAATTTGAGAATCCTGAAATTTTTATGAAAAAAAATTTATTGATGCATTAATCCAATCAATTAATGTGACTGTAGCATTAATTAAAGTAACTGTGCTGTAACAGGACATGTATGACAACAGATGGCGACAATGTTTGTAATATTATTTGTTCTCGTTGGCTAGCTCTTACATTGGCTGATGAATGATACGGGTGGTTTTAATAAATTATCATTTAATCATTGACTGGATGTTACAAATTATCTACATGGACTGATATGAATCGCTGATATAATGACACGTTTGATTTTTTAGCCGCATCATCCAGCCCTGACTGAAGCGCGGCGGGGACAGAGGTCTGTCCGTACCTGTAAACATGGCGTGGAAATAAGGGCTCCCGGCAGCCAGAACCACCCTGTGAGCAGCAATCTCTACATCCTCTGCAACTATAGTCACATCACACAACAGGCTCTGGCTGCACAGAGGAGATGAAGCAGGAAACAGGTTGCAGGTTACACCAACAGCAGAGGAGGACAAACAACCCAGCAGGGAGGACAAATCACCTGCGCAGCTCGTTCATGACCTTAAAGGCCTTCCTCATGTGCCGAGGGTTCAGGGTGACGGGGCCCTGCCTCTCCACTCCATCCTCCTTATCCAGAGAGTGTGGACACAACCTAGTACACCTGACAGGGAACACACACATTAATACAGAACATAAACACACACCGGCATTAAAGGAGGCATGGAAATTAATCCTGTCATGGTAACGATAAACTGTCCCAGAAGTTATTGCTATAAATGATAGTATCGTTGTTTTTAGGCCACCTTCAAGTAATATAAATGTAACTGCTCAGACAAGGAGACATTCTGAAAGATCAATAAACTTTAAAACCCAGAGAATATTTAATAATGCAATGGGAAGACAATCTAAATATTCAAAATAAATAAATAAAACAACAGAAAATAACAAATGAAATTAATTATGAAGTCTCTGTAAACAAAATTCTGCTTAAGAAAAATGGCTAACCGAGACCAAAGTACCAGACTGAGGACTTCTGTCATCCAGTTTTTGGTAGAACAAGGGAAAAGAGAAAAATAATAAATCATGCAAATGGAAGTTACTAAGCTTGTTTTAATTTATCATGTAATTACGTGTTTAGTTGCGACAGGCCTAACGACCAAAAATCTGTGCAGGTTTTACGGATTCAGAACTATTGAGCTCCACAGTCAAAAGTTAAAATTGAATTTAATTCTCTATACCGCAAGATTTAAATAAATCATACTTCACCATTAAGTCACTTAAAACAATGTTTTAGGTCTTCACACTCAGTGTGTGTTGTGGGGCCATAAAAGTCTGATTACCACACCCTGGATTAGACAAAACCCTCAACACCACCAAAACATAGAAATTTGGGCATCGTATTATTGTTTTTAAACACCAGTTAAAAAAGGGGTGTGCCAATTGCAGCTTTCTGACCAATCACTGATTACCAATCTTTAAAAAGCTCGACCTGCTTTGACTGGGATTTTTGGTTGTCGTAAATAGCGAAAGAAGACTAAATGAATATATCTATAGCTGTTGATGGTGAGTGCATTTACGACTCGTCACCAGAACACAAACATTTCTGATTATTCCTATAAAGTTGTCATGGCTACAGTGCTCTTCTCACAGCAATAGATTCAACACCACCAACTTCCTCAAACATGTAAAATAAAAAACTCAAAACAAAGCAACATGTTGAGGCCGGCAACTTCTAAAAACGGTTGCTGAAAAAGACTGAAGGAATAACATTGGTGCCCAGATTTTCACTACTGCACTTTAAAGAATTATTCAGCTTCTGGCACTGATTTCAAGACCTGGACTCTTTCTGCATGGAGGGTGGATGCTATAAGGAATACCACAGCCCTTGTAATGTAGCTTTTTACTCAGAGTTTGGTATTTCTTGAGTTTTTAACTTGACCATTTTTCAGTTTTGTGTTTTTCAACCCACAAAATTAACTATTACAGCATGAAATCTCAAATTTGATGTGTAAACCTTATTCATGCTCCGACGTACAACTGGCTTAAGGCTTCAACGAAAAAAAAAAAAGTATTTTTTTTCCAGATCTGATTTTATTTTTTACTTTGCTTAAAAAAAAATTACAAATGCCATAAAATATTTTCAAATAGTGGCTTTTATTTCTACACAAATTTTTGTTTTATTTTAAGAATTTAGTGAGAAAATCAGCAGAACAAAGATACAATTTTACCAGAATGTCTTAACTTAAGATAAAAAAAATTGTCTTAATTATAAAAAAAAATCTTCTAGAGTTATCCAGATCTGGCATGCGAGTCTTTTTTCCAGACAGATTCCATTTTTGTACAATCATTTCAAAATCCCACTGCTGTTAATTACTGGATGCTGATGTGTGAAAAGATTAAGTATGTATGTGAAGAAGCTGTAAAACACTCCTGTCAAACATGATGACATCACTGAACTATAAAAACCCAAGAGGTGTAATGGAGAAGAAAAATACTGATTTTCCAATTAATTAAATCTTCAAACGACACTTTTTTCACTAAAACTTAAGATTTTGTTCTTAAGACATTTGCTAATAATATATTAAGTAATAAAAGGAATCTGTAAATTACTGGTAATTCAAAAGTTACAAAGTCACTGTATTACATGAGATTAAAAAAAAAATCCCAAACTGTTTTGGGAGATTATTGTCCACTTTTTCTTCTTTTTTTTTTTTTTTAATCTATGTTTCGCAGAGCGAATTAGTCGCAAATTTGCTCCATTCCTCAATTGTGGACCCAAGGGGCCAAACCAAATCATCCAGAGGGCCGCACATGGCCCCCGGGACGCACTTTGGAAACTGATCCAGCAGAGTAAAGACTGCTGGACAGATAACAGTTGTAGTTGATGCATCTTAGAAATCTCCCCCACCTCCGGCCTCTCTTTCATAATAAAAGCACCAACACAACATCATTTATGCCGCTCGTGGCAAAATCACGTCGCCCCTGTTTTCTGTCACAAACACACCCACACACGCGCGTCGTTGTGGGGAGTCCACGCTCGTCCTCTTTGGACAAAAACGGAACAAACAAACAGAACCCCCGGATCGGGATCCTGCAGCCTGCCCCTCCTGCTGCTGCATCCATTCAGACCTGCACCGCCAGGCTGCGGGAGAAACTCTCCCCCGCTCAGTCAGCTGCCTCTCCGGTTGCCCGGGGTCTCTGCTACTGCAGCACCATCCGTCAAGCAGCCATTGGGAAATGTCAACACACACACGCACACACACGCGCGCGCGCTCACTTACAGCGGATGACTGTCCATGATTCCGGTGTTTTTCAGAGGCTGAAAACTTGGCCCTGCAGAATGCACCATTCCATATCCACAGATGGCTCTTTTATGGGTCTGAATCCAGGCATGAATCGGGGCTCAGAGGGCGGGCAGGCGGGCTGACAGAAGCCCCATTAAAGCCGACTGTCTCACATCAACACCCAGCCCACTGCGGTGACTCTCTCCGCGGACACGTTTCGGTTCGGCTCGGCGGCTCGTGGCCAGCAGCGGCAGCAGTTGTTCTTCTGCCTCGGTCGGGAAGGTAGCGCCCCCCTCCCCACCACACACACACACACACACACACACACACACCGAACCAGACGGGCTTGGTTTGAGGTGTCCGTGCCTTCCTGGGTGTCTCTGGGAGCCAGAGGGAGGACGGGGAAAGATACCTGTTATTTTCCAATAGCTGATTAAAACGCACAAACAAGGACAGGGAGGTAAAGACGGTCTTTTAAGCGTCCAAGGCGTCCAAGAAGAAAGCGCTGTCTCCCTCTAGCGGTGGAAGACTGATCGGAGGAGGCTGGGTGAACTCAGACGGGTATGGCAGTCTGTCTTCAAATATGATCACACGGCACTCCCAGCGCTGCAGTTTCAGACATTTGAGCATTTTTGCCGGGATTGAACCATATTATTTTTATTCTCCGCCCTTCCTGAGTCAGCAATTTAAATAGTTACAGACAGCTACATTTATATTAAGATTTTCAAATCTGAAAACAAGAAATATTGTCGATTATTGTTTGCTAAATATTAGAAACTCAGACTGGATGGAGACTATCTATCAACATCAGTTTTCAAGTATTTCCACAGAGCCTCACTTGGACTTAAATCTGGACTTTGACTAGGCCATTCTAACATATTGTCACCTTCCTGATGGTCCAAGTCATTTTTGCCAAAAAAAAATTATCTGGGGGGGAAAACAAATCACTTTTGACAAATATATAAATATCCACCTTCCTTAAATATGTCAAGGTTGTTTGTTTGTTTGTTTGTTTGTTTGTTTGTTTGTTTGTAGTCTTACAGGTTTTCTCCCAGGATTTCCCTGATTTTAGGCACATCCTTCTTTCCATAAACTTTGACAAGCTTCTCCAGCTTTCTGATGAAGAAAAGCTTCCAAACAGCATGTTCGCTTTCCATCACACACACAGCGTGAGTCTGTATCTTTGTTTGTTTTTTACTGTGCCAACCCAAACTTTTTACTGGCCCGGCCTGCGAAAATCTCCTGATAAATGTTCTTATAAATAAAATAATAAAAGTTCTGTTCAGTGATGGTATCATATGATACATTGTCTTGCCATACAGACAATAATATTTTTTTTTGTATTTTTGAAATTCCAAACCATAAGTAAAATGACAGAAATAAACAATAGACGTTCAAAGTAGTGAGTAGTAGTCTATCAGTGACAACTAAAAAGTTAAGTCACAGTGACTTAACTTTTTTTTTTAAGCTCAGACTTTTTACTTATTGACTGAGCTAATTAGTGGAAGTGATTGATTTACGCTAATATTTGAAGTCATATGCTTATTTTGCTCATTACTGTCTTCATAAACATCAATAACTACCTATTTAATTCAATCTCTAAAAGCAAAGCTTTAATTAGCTACAATTACATGCAAATGTCAAGCTACATTTTACCAGTTGAGATATTTTAAATAAAATGTAAATGAATTAATGCTAAATCTTTAATATTAATTCTTAAAATGTATGTTTTTCCCTTTGAGCTGAAATTTGAACCAAAGTGCAATTAATTTTCTGTAATCCAAATTTAACATCCTTTTTCAAACCCTGAGTATCTGATCCATTTATGCTAAGCATACGTTATATTTTTTCCCCATCTCCTAAAATGGATCCGCTAATAGGAATCGTAGGGTTGTGACGTCATGCCTTCAATAGAATGAACTACTACATACTTAAGAAGCCATTTCTGTGCAGTTTAGGTTGTACCAGTAAAATTAAAAGGCGGACAAAAAAACAACAACTTCTGACTATAAAATATGAAATTCCATATCAATCTTGGGTCTTCTGAAGAGCAGAGCCCCTGGTTTTGGGCGAGATCTCTTTCCCCAGAACCCATCTGTGAGGAACAAGCAGGAGCTGTGAAGCCGAGCAGAACAAGTCTGTTCTGGTGTGAACACACTGAATAGATTACAGTGATGAGCACTGCCTTCCTTTCTTTGAGATTATGTAATGCAAAAACATGGGGAAAAAAATGGTTTCAAATGAATGGCAAATGACTTGCATTAAGCTACAGATCTAAATATAGTTAACAGGATGTTGTCTTTGCTGATATATCAGGAGTTATTTATTGCAACACAATAAGGCAGTTTGACCCTGGGAGTGGTGGTTCTTGCATTCTTAGCAGATTAGCACTTTGTTCATGACAGAAATTGTCCTTTTGTTGTTTCACAACCACAACTAAGAATTTATTTAATTGATTGGTTCAAGTGTAATTTTTAAATTGTACATTATTAACACTGACAGGCAAAATAAATAAGATCTTAGCCAAGAGGCTAATTTTCTTCCCTAGTCACAATGGACTGGTTGATTTAATGTTCAGTAAGAAGAAAAAGCAAAAACTCATGCTCCTGCATAAAAACACTTCATAAAGGAGAAGAGAGAGAAATTAAACTGCTGTTTGTAGTCAACAATTTTCACTTTAAGTTATGTTCTGGTCAGATGTCTATGTAATCTCAAGACATGGATATTCTTAAGTTAGAGCTTTATTGATCCTTTTTTTTTAAATTTATTTCAGGGTGGGATAATTATACAACTGCAACAATTTAAAAACATTGTGTCTGTAACTAAGTATTCACCTCCCCTGGATGTTTTACATTTTTATTGCTTGTACAAGTCAATTGTGAGCAACAAACTGTAGCTTTTTTTTTTTTTTTTTTGCAAAAAACTCCCTTTAGGGTCATAGAACAAACTGGTTTGTACAAAATAACAATGAATGTAACAGAAAATAAGTGTACATCAGCTGGGCACAGTATATGCTGGTAAAAACCTTGTTAAAAGGTTAATAGAGGAGCCATGTTGTGACGACTTCCTGAAAGCAGTAGGTGTTAAATTATAACGTCAAATTTCTAAGTCATATTTGATATATTCATCATTTTTATAATCGCTGAAGGTAAGTTACTTGATTGTGCTATAAAATGGAACTGTGCCTAAAAAATACACTACGCTGCCTCTTTAATATCACATTCATGTACATGTTGAGTGTTTGTACTGATAATTTTACCAAATTACAGACCAATGACAATCCTTAGTCATGATCTGAAGACCTGTGGTAAGAAAATGGTATCACTTGTTTATTTTGTTTTAGATAAAAAAAAAAAAAAAGTCAAAAATATTTACATCAAAAACTAGAAAAAAAATGTAAAAATAAAAATGTACATGGGTCCAACGACAGTCTATAAACCTAAACGCATGTTTCTGTCCTGATGCAGCTTCTCCTCCAGCATGGCGGCTCTCCTCCTGCTCACAGCGGGGCTGCATGGCGGTTTCTACAGATCAGAAGGCGGTTTGGTGTCTTAGCTGGGCTTTAGAGGAGCTGGGGGCAGACTAGCCGAAGCCTGTTCCAGGAAGGCCAGTGGTCCCGGAGGGGGAAGGTCTGTGGGTTTACGATGCTGACCGCTAACTTCCTCAAGCACCTGCTGCCAGTGGTGCAGCTTGGCCAAATGCTTCTGAACCAGCAGTTCTTTCCTCTGCAGCTCATTACGCAGGTCCGACACGTCCTGGAGAGAGAGAAGAACTGGACTTGAGAGGAGAGAAGCCACAGTATACCGACGGCAAGGAATTAGCGACCCATAAATGTCAGTTTGGTCCAAATGTTTACCTCTTTCAACACCTGCTCTGGTTTCTGTACAGAGAGCTGAAGCCTCTTTTGTAGGAAGAAGCACTCAGTCTGCCGAGCCACATCCAGGAACTTCTGGATGCACTGGTCCACGCCTTCAACATAAGCATGATCGCTTTCAAGCACACACTACCATGAGCAAATGATTCCAATTGAACAACGCAGCATACTGACCAGTTCGAATCTCCTCCTGATCCGTACCGTTCACATAGTCCTGACTTACCAACGATGAAAAACAAGCCTGCAAGATAAACAGAGCAGCTTTCAGGGAGAAACTATCAGAGGCTTAAAGGGGGAAAAAATATATAAAATGATAAACATTTTTTTCATAATAATCAATATTCAAAATTAACTCTGCTTTTCTAGTCATGTTTGTGAAACTGTCACCTGCATTTCTGTGTTTTTTTTTGTTTGGTTTTGAAATTGTACGACTGTGTCTTAATAGCACCGTAGAAGAAAGAGATGAGTAAATTGCTGCCAAATAACGGAAACATTTTAAAGCATATTTTTCTAGTAATAATTTTTTGGAAATTTCTGAATTTCAAAAGTCAAACATTTTCCACTTTGACTCAAAAATTTACAAACTTGTTTTATTTTTCAGTTTGATCTAGAAGTTATTTTTTTTTATCTTTCAGTCTACACTGTCGTAAAAATTGGTTTATTGGTTCAGTGAAACGGCGAGTTGAAGCTCCAGTTTGTAACTGGTCAACTCATAGAAAATGCTACAGTTGAGCTTCAGTTAGCTCATAAATGAGTATGTGTGTTAGCCACAACGGCTAATGCTAACAACAGAGCTAATGTAAACCTCTTCCCTCCTACCTCGAAGGAAGCCTCCAGTTCGTCTACCAGGGTGTTGCTCCCCTGAACCCGTGGAGCGGTACCGGGAAAGCTCGGCTGAGCCGGTCCAGGAGGCCCTCCAACGGGATGAGCACCGGGCGGCTGCTGGCCTGGAAACATACCGTTCATGGACGAAGCCATGTTCCACTGTCGAACATCCGGGTTATGCGCATGCGCACAGCATTCACGCAGCGATAAAGGCCAACCCGCAAAGAAAACTAAATAACTAATGGGCGAATTGAATCATTTATGTATATAAATGAGGTGAAAAGATGGACAACAAGCAATAATATACGGTAAATAATAAGTGGAAGAAAAATAAAGAAATTCAATCTCAAAATAGAAATAATCTGCATTGATTAATAATTTCTCTATAATTGTTTAGATTCGATCTTGCTGTTGATGGTATTGATATAAACAATAATTCTCCAAACTCCATCAAGGTGGTTTTATCCATAAAGATATATCGTCTGATTTACACAACAAAATCATTTCAAAGACTCAATGTAGCTTATAAAATGTAGAAAAACAATCTGACTAAAACCGAAAACTGAAGAGAAGTTTACAACGTGGTATCCGATTAGGAGCAAATTTATAACTTTTGAACAATAGATAATGTCTGGCATTTTAACCGCGGTGGTTTTGGCATGAAGCATACAGTGCTGGCAAAACTATTGACACCCCTAAAAAAATGAGTAAAAACTGTAAATGTTTCTATAAATACAGGAACATTTATATTTCAGTGCCAAAGACAAAAGATAAAGAAACGGCCGACTGGCTCTCAAACTGATGCCCCACAGATAAAAACACAAAAAACAAAAGAAAAAGTAATGGAGAAATAATTTCAACTACACAGATACCGATCCGACCAACACAAAAAAACAAGAGCATATAGTATGTTTTAGTGAAATCAGGAATTTTGTAATATATATGTATATATCTTTTTTTCACTGAATAAATATTCTCAATTTAACTGATGGATTTCGTTTTTAAATAAGTGGTAGAAAAGGCAATATTTAACAGTATTAAACGTTTAATTTTCACATTCTGTCAGCCTGTGTGGAACCCTCTATAAAAAATAGAGTGTTTTTACAGAGTGTCATAATAAGCAAATAACAATTGCTTATTATGATTTCAATAAGCAATTACATCTCATTTTTAAAAACATGTCAATTGCAAAACCATGTGCTGGAAACAATGATTGCTGTAACAAAATGTTTTTTTTTTTTGTTTTTTTTTTTTACAATGCTGTGAAACTGATCTGTCCCTCACAGATTTCTTCTTGATTTGCATCTTTTTTTTAACCCCCATTTCAGATTAAATTAATGTTAATTTGAAAAACATAACCCCACAAAACAACATAGAAAAAAAATGCAATATTTGAATTTAGACTTACATCATATTGAAGAAACCGACCTGGCCCAAACTGACCTGTCCCTATGTTGATAAGTATTTGCCCTCTACTTGAGGTTAATAACATTCTGATATAGCAGCCACACAGAGGATGATTGACAGCACTATGACACGTCTCCTGGCTCCGATTGGTCATTTCTAGTTAGCACTGGGAGAAGGCAGAGGAGCTGGATTTTTCTGATTATCCATCTCATGAGACATAGTGACAGTTTCAAGGAATATGTAATTAAAAAAAATATATATATATAAGCTTTAAGTGTGAGAAAATAAAAACAGGAAAAATCTGAAAGAGGGCAAATATCCTTTCACAGCAGTGTAATACTAATACATAATGTAAATCTGTATTAGCTCATCTATGTTACCTATGTAACATCTGTTATATCTATGTTGTTAGTTGTGTGATCTCTGACTCAGGAGAGTCCCGCTCTTCGTCAGATCTGATCCTGATCCTCTCAGCCGCTGTGGGCCATCCCGGCAGCAAACTCCACCAGCGTGCGGGTCGGCCTCCCGGACATGCCCTTCCTGAGGTAGGGAACTTCGTCTTTGTTGCTCATCACTCCAGCGATGTCCAGGTGAGCCCAGTGAGGAGCCGTGACAAACTCCCTGAGGAAAGCGGCTGCTGTGCACGCGCCGCCAGAACTGCACAGGATAAACAGAGAGCTGGGTCAGGAGGCGGGCAGGCCACTTTCACCCACATGTCTGTTAATTACTTTGTTTTTATTAGCCAGTTAATAAAATTACTTTGTTTTTCTGAAATAAAGTAATTGTTCATAGAATTTCCTTGCACTTAATCAATCAAAAATATATATTTTTTCATTATATTGTTTTTTTATTATTGCTGAATATTACTACAATTATTATTATAGTTATTTTAGAAAAAGAAAAAGTCAAACTTTCCTTCATAGTTACCATGCTCAAATGTCAGACAGATCCAGAATTAAATCCACAGACTTTTCTCAACTTTACAGTCAGTTTTAGAAACACATACAAATTATAAAGCGGACAGAAAATGTGAGGAAGGGAAGAGGGAAAAGAGAGGAGGAAGAATAGAAAAAAGGAAGGGAGACAGGAAGGAAGGAAAGACCAAAAGAAGAAATGATGGAAGAAAGTAAGGAAGAAAGAACAGAATGAAAGAGAAAAGCAGTAAGAGGACAGAAAGAAAGATCACAAAGAAAGACTGCAAGCAAAAAGAAATCACAAAAGGAAAGTAGGAAGAATGAGTGAGAAGGAGTAAAAAAAAAAAAAAAAAAAAAAGTAAGAAAGTACGGATTCAATGTAAAGTCAGTCGAGTAAAACTGGATCTGAGTGAAGCAGCGATCTGCAACGTACCGGCTGTATTTGCCGATGTTGTTGAGGTCGGCCAGCTGGCTGTCAGTGACCTGCTTGGTGTAATGTTGGAACAGAGGCATCCTCCAAACTCTGTCACCTGTCACAACACTTGCCTACACACACACACACACACGCACACACACACACACACAGAGCATAAGTCAACAGAGAAGCTGGTACAGTAGTGAGTGTTGCTGTACTTCCTGTCTACCTGCTGCAGCTGCTCCCACAGCCAGTCTGAGTTGGTAAACACTCCTGTTGCCGCCGAGCCCAGAGCTACATCCATGGCGCCTGCAACAAGAGGGCCGACACTGTCTACCATCATTTCTCTACAACGCTTACATTTAGTTAATAATATAAAAACCCATTTAACATTAACAGAGCAGCAGCAGTAAATCCTGCTACTGATCTCACCTGTTAGCGTAGCAACATTAACGATAGCTCTGGGGTTAAAGGTGTGTCCATAACAGAGAGCATCAGCCAGGATCAGTCTGCCCTCTGCATCTGTGTTATCCACCTTCATGAAACAATAAACCTCATTAGTAAACACACACACAGTCAGGGGGCTGTTTGGACCAATCACACGTCTTCATTTACCTGGATTGTCTTCCCGTTCTTGGCCGTGACAACATCGCCTGGTTTGGTGGCCTTCCCGCTGGGCATGTTCTCACACAGCGGCGCCAGACCTGCTCCGAGCACAAACATGGAGGATGTTGGTCTGGGCACAATAAAATGGAGGCATTGGCAGAAAGGAAGAAGAAGAAGCCCACCAACGATGTTCACCGGGAGCTTCAGAGCCGCTGCGGCAACGATGGAGGCGCAAACCGTGGCGGCTCCACCCATGTCGGCTCGCATTGCGTCCATGGATTGAGACGGCTTTAGAGAAATGCCACCGCTGAACACACACACGCACACACACACAGGGATCAGAGGGGGGCAAAGCTCACACACAGCCGACATGATCATAATCAATATGAGTCGTGAGTGTGTTTGTGATGAACCTGTCGAACGTGATGCCTTTCCCCACCAGCAGCAGCGGCGGCTGCTGGCTGTCTGCTGAGCCGCTGTAGTGCAGCTCCAGGAAGACAGGGGGCTCCTCTGAGCCACGCGCCACGCTGAGAAACGCTCCCATTTGCTGCTCCTCCATCCAGGCCTTTGATCTGCAGGTAAAATACACAAACATAAGTATGTCCTAATAATAAATATGGTTATGTGCTAAGTAAGAACTAGTCTTCTCTCTCTGCAATCGTCAATAATCATAATCTCACGAGAGACACTGGAAATATTTAACCACTAGCATCAGCATATTCTCAGTCATACAGCAGCAAACAGTTGGTAACAAATAAACACAATAAATATAAAGTTACAAAGTAAAACAAAAATTCATAAATAAATAAAGTAACCAAGTCAATACCTATAAGCAAATCATATTAATATCTCAATCATTGAAGTTAAGATAGTTGAGTAAATCACTGACTTAAAATTCAGCTATATAAGCAAGGAAAGAAAAAAAGTTTGGCAAATCTAAGTTATAAGTGGAAGAAGATGTAATTTCATAAATAAGACAATAAATGAAGAATTAGGGTATTCAATGAGTAAACAAGAAAATATAGTACATAGAAAAGCAAATGTGCAAATAGGTAAATTAGGATGCAAGTATAAAAACAGCTAATAAGCATATATATATATATATATATATATATGAAAACTATTTTTGTTTTTTACAAAAACAGAGTTTGTCTAATATTATATCATTATCAATATATGAATTGAAAATGATCTCAAAAAACAATATTATCACCCATCACAATAATTTCTGGGACAATTTATTGTCCAGCAAAATTTGTTACAGTGACAGGCTTTTAGAAAACAACAAACTTGGCTCATAGTCACATGGGTTACAGAACATCATAGGAACCTTAGTCAATAAAACCACAGGTCAGAAATCTACTAAAAACAGACACAAAGTTTATTGTCCTTTTGGTTTGATACATCCAAAAGGACAGCTTACAGGAAGTGAAGAAGAACAGAAACAAACCGTTTTTTGATGGTGACTCGTTCAGCGTGCGGAGCCAGTTTCTCTTCGATGGTGTTGGCGAAGGCAGTCGGAGTGATCCGATTGGCCGGAGCTTCCATGAGAAAACGCGCCAGATTTTGACCTTCTGCATAAATGACGCCTTTCTTCCAGCCGTCCACGTCAGTGCTGGTGAGACACAGAGAGGGACGGTCAGTGGCGCCAGAAAACCTGCAGACTGACTCAAAATTTCAAAAGTTCAGGTTACCTTCCATGTAGCTGTGAGGTCACTCTGGTCTTCTTCTTAGACTTCAGTTCATCGTAGGAAAACAATCCCAGAACGGCGCCTTCTGCTGCCGACTTGGCGTCACCGCAGTCGTCCACCTCAACGTGACCCACCTCCAGTTCCTGGAGAGTCCGACAGCCAGCTGAACAAAAAGAATATGTACATATGCAAACATCCGTAAAACCATTTCTGAAACCATATGTGAGATCAGACGCCGGAGCGGATCGTACCAGACACGGCCTGCCTGATGTTCTCCTTCCTGCTGTCCCACTTCTCAGCCCCACACAATCCTTCACTGTCTTTGCCCAACCCGACTACTGCGACACAGGGGAAGTCCTGATGGAGATCATAGCTCGTTTTACTCTGTCGCCATTAGAAGACGGGGAGTGAAGTGTTAAAGCAGTGTTTTGTTACCTGGTGAATCCCATAGAACAGTCTGCTTTTACCTTTCTTGAGGCCAGGTCCGGCACTGGGGGCAAAAGCAAAACGTTTAAGGAAGACAATTTTGCTATGAGTCGTCATGCTTTATTTTTATTTGTCGTTTTCTATATTTGGATATTTCAAATGTCTTCCAGTTCCAGTGTTAAATTACCATTAGAATTTAAAGTTGAATGATCTTTGAGAATGTGTTCTTTCATCATTATTCTATAACAATTATGTTACTTAAAAAGTAACAATATTATTGATTACCGCAGTAACTTTAGGGACAATTTATCATCCAGCAAAAGTTGTTATGGCGACCCAATCCACCAGGATCAATGGAAGAACTGGCAATAACTCCAAGGTAAAATGTGACCATAAACTTTCTGATGTGTTTCGTTGTTGCAGTAAAAGATGAGCTAGTTACTAGTTTTCTCCACTGCTTTTCAGCTGGCTGAAAGATGTTCAACACAAGTTCCCCAATGATCACGAGAAAGACACACTTGACTGTCTGAAGACAGCAGTCTTCCCCAGGATGTGCAAATCAACACAAGCTCTTAATAAAACGCTAAAGCTCTAGAAATATCCCACTGTGTTTTTAATAAATCCAGACACGATTTTTACTTTTTAAAATTGAATCACCAGTTAACTTTTAACGGAACTCTATTTTACTGGGACGTCCAGGTAAACTGTTGATCACATCAGCTGACAGAAGAACCAACTCACATTTTCAGCAGCTCTGAGAGCTTTCCAGACAGAGACTGGTCAAACCTGGCCGCTGCCTCCGTCAGGTGAACACCTTCCTCCTCTCCGTCCTTCTCAAAGACTCCCAGGACCAGACCCTGCAGACAATCACACACACACACACTCACAGGTCCACACTCTGCTACTGAGACTCTCTGAACCACTGAACACCTGGTAAACTACTCACCTTTCTCTCCTGCAGGTGAGTGTGTGAGGCAGAGAACGGCCTGCAGAGATGTTTCCTCGCGGCCGCCTGCGCAGCTTTCCTCACAACAAGCATTGTCACCTCCTCAACATGTAATTATCTGAGTTAATATCCTAGTTTTCCCTCACGGGAAGGTCAGGCGCTTCTCATGCGGGAAAGGAAGGCAGACGACCCCGTCACAGTCGCGTTAAAGTGACGTCACCGACGAGATAGGACGACGGGGATTTGTCGCCATCTGGCGGCAAAAATGTCACTGTCTGTCCTGTGGAGTACAAAGTGGATTTAAATACAACGCTGATGGTTCTAGTTACACGTTAATTGCTACTCAGTGTAAGTTATCATGTAAATTTACAATAAAATGCATTAAAGTTTAATTTGACCAAATGTGGAAAATGTGATAGGCCTGTCTGTCACGATACCAAATTCTGATGAAAAACTGCCCCAGTAATTATTGCAATAAACAATATATTGTTGTTTTAAGATCATTTTCAAGTAATATGTTAATAATAGCATAATAATGCAGTTTGCCCTGTGAACTTGGGCTCGACACTGGAACTGGAAAATATGTTAAATATCCTAAACAAAACACAACATCCATCCATCCATCCATTTTCCATCACCCTTCTCCCTAACGGGGTCGGGAGGTGCTGGTGCCTATCTCCAGCTGCGTTCCGGGCGAGAGGCGGGGTACACCCTGGACAGGTCGCCAGTCTGTCGCAGGGCAACACAGAGGACAAACAGGACAAACAACCACGCACACACACACTCACACCTAGGGAGAATTTGGGAAGGCCAATTAACCTGACAGTCATGTTTTTGGACTGTGGGAGGAAGCCGGAGAACCCAGAGAGAACCCACGCATGCACAGGGCAAAACACAACAAAAAACAATAAATAAAAAAGAAATATAAGACACACACACAACTGAAACCATAATCAAAATGGATCCATAAATGAATTTTTCTTTAAAAAATTGTTAATCGTCACAATTGAAGTTACTGAAGTCATTTTAATTTATCATGGAACAGGCTTATTTATCTATGGATACTGTAACATGGGCCTACAGCGAATCATATATGTAATTACATGCAATTATATATTTAAAAAAAATGTTTTTTGGTTAATTGTTTCAGATTTATTGTTTGCATTAGGTGGTTTCCTAAACAAAAAGAAAACTTCCTGCACAAACTTAGGCCACCTTAAACAGTTTCAGAAATGCCAGACTTTACCATAAAATTATCAAAGTTCTCGACTTGCATAAAGATTCATAAATATCTACTGTTTAGAAACCAAAGATAATTTTTTTCCCCATTTATGCTTCTTGAACAAATGCAAAATTAATTCAATGGCTCCAACAGGCAGTCATATAGAGTAAGATAATGCCTTAAAAGAGGCTTTGAATAGGAACCAGACACACAAAAAGGATCAGATAACTATGGATGATATTTTAAATATCTGTAATTTACATTCTGTATGTACAATGAAAAAATAAATAGCATATTTACAGACATTTATTTACTACACAAACCGAATTTACAGTATTGAACGCAAAATGTTCAGAGTGATCCTGTTGGACCACTGTTCATCATCCACAGTACCAAACTAAACCCAACACTAAATCCCTCTGTCTAAACAGGACAAGTTGGCTTTTTAATCAATTATCTATTCAATGAGAACAAATAAACATTAAGGTCCTTTAAAATGAATGTGAAATAAGTCATAAAAAAGTGTCATCACAAATGTCAGCAGGTGTTTTTTTTTCTTTTCCACAGTAAAAGCAGAAGACACAACCAATAACTCTTTTTCTGTGTGTGTGTGTGTGTGTGTGTGTGTGTGTGTGTGTGTGTGTGCGTGTGTGTGTGTGTTCTTTAGTAGAGCAGGTCCAGGGCAGAGATTGTGGGCTCCTCCGGCTTCTTGATCTCCGGTTTGGGCAACTTGATGCGACTCATAGCGACCACTCCACAAACGACAAAGTGAGTCCCAACGCTGCCAACTCCCAGCCAGAAGGACCAGTCCAGGCTGTCATCCAGAACCTCCAGGACAAAGAGGTTCTCTCCATGGTTTGCCACCCGCTCAGTCAGACGATGGTGCTTCACGGCTGCCAGGAAACAAAGAACCGCCAGGGCGCCAAAAAGAGCTGCAAACAGAGGAAAGTACTTAAATTTCCCTTCAGATTTAAATATCTATATTTATCATATCTGTATACAGTACTATAGAGATATGTACAGCACTGACGAAGTCTCTGAAGTGGATCAGACCACAGGACATGTCTGCAGAAATGAAGATCTTTGTCCCGGTGGACATTGCAAACTGGAATATGCCTTTTTTATGTTTCATTTAGGTGAATGGCTTATTCCTCATTGAGTGTCCTTTAGCTCTGTGTCAGTGCAGGACATGTTTCACTGTGGATGATCACTCTGTGATAGCAGCTTCAGCTAAATGAGCTAAAGATTAGGAAGATGGCAACGAGGCCTTCATCAATCATCAAATATCAGTGAAACAAGCACAAAGCTAGTCAGCGACACTAAGAAGCGTTTGATTATTGTAATGATATTAAAGTTTGTTTTTACGAATTATTAATTAGTAATATTATTTTTAATGAATACGCTCTTTACATCACTTCGGATTGATGATTACCTTATTTTATATTAGACACAAACCACTTGATTGAATCATTTTAAACCTAAATATTCAAGGGATAAAAAAATGTTTGGTCTTAATTGTTAGTAATATAGTTAAGAAAAATTGTAAAGATAAATAAATAAATAACACAAAAAAGCCTAAGAAAGGCAAAACATGTTGAAGCAAAGCTGAAAAATGCAGAGTTTTTACCAGCAATGAAGTTCCATAGATAAAGTCCTTTGTGCCCTTTGATGCTCTGGTAGGGGACTTTGCGTGCGTTGTAAATGCAGAAGGACAAGCTGACCAGGGCGAAGCCAACCGCCACCAGCAGGAAGAGAATCACCATCATGTGAAGACCCCCATTCAGCGTCTGCACCAGCTTTGGAAAAACTGCAGAGGCGCACAGAGCAGAGGGACGAGCTCAGGGAGGAAAACCTCAGAGCCTCAGAGCCTTTCTTTATTTTACTTGAATGTTTATTTTCTGTCCAGAAGCATTTGACAGCATATTCTTTATTTGCTTGATAACAACTTAACTTTGACCTGTGAAGCATTTAAGTGAAAAAAGCTCCTAAAATGAAGCTTTCTAGATAAAAAAAAATGTATATATATATATATATATATATATTTATATTTATATTTATATATATATAAATCTGATTTAAAGTTGTTGAAGATTGTGCTTAAGCTCTGAGGTTTGTTTTTTTTGTTTACCTCACTTTCTACATGTTTAATCAGAGATGAGTAGTAATAAAAGTATTCAAGTAAGAGTAGCAATATTTTGACATTTTAATTTGAGTAAAATTTAAAAAAAAAAGTTTTACTCAGCTTTATTAAAGTATTATAAGTTTTACATTAAAATATATTTTTTTAAAATCTGATTTTGCTATTTTGTAATTCTGTTATTTACATGAATTATTCCCATTTTGGTCCTTAAAATACCAACATGTCCACATCACTTAATATTTTGATGATGTCATTTTTTAATATTAAGTGATGATTTGATCAGTTACCAAACTCTTGAGTAATTTCTTGGGCGGCTACTTCTTATTTTAGCTGGAGTAAAGCTGAAGTTGTGCTCCTCTTACTTGAATGTGTACATCACTGGGTTCTCTCCAGCTCTCTCCGTCACAGTCACTTTGGCTCTTACTGTATATTTTGGAGCGCCTGTTCCCGAGTCCGCACCTCTTGGTCTTTCCTCCCTGGAACAAACCGTAATAAATGTCCCCGATAAACTGGCCCATCTCCGGACTGGACGCGTTCACTATGTCCACCCCGGTTTTACAAAGGATCCGCCCGATAACCCAGCGCTCTGTGGCCAGGGCCACCACCAGCAGGGCCACCGAGCCGAGACACAGCGCCGAGGCCACCGAGAATGTCACTCGTTTCCACAGAGAAGGCATCTTACGAGCCCATGGTGCCCCGGGGAAGGTAAGAGGACGCCGGGCAGCGGCCGCGGGGCGCGCTCCGTGATCACCATGGGTTTACGCAGCGGTTCATCGTCTCCTCTCGGCTCGGGAAGAGAGAAGCTATGGAGCGCTGGGCCCGGCGTGATGTTGCATGTATTCATGTGTAAGTCACACGGGAGGAGAAATTGAATCTATGGGCGTCAGGGAGATCTCTTGCCGGGAGAAACCCTATCCGCAAACCGGTTTCTGCGCGCGCATGCACGAACACACACACACACACACACACGCACACACAGACGCACACACACACACACACGCACGCACACATTTGTGCACGGGAGAAATTAACCTTTTCCAACTCCAGCTTTGAATCAATCATTTCTTATGGCTTCTAGTCTGAGCTGCTCAATCAGCTGTAAAGTTAATTAACGCATCCCTAAAACCAAATGACAGATGTGGTTGATACAGCAACGACCCTAAAGGTCAACAGAAAGCATCAACTCAACATGTTGGCCTGAATGATTTCCCATCCTTCATTTCTCCAAATCCTCAATTGAAGGATTTGGAGAGTTTAACTGCAGTATAAACTCAGCCATGTTGAAAAAAAAAAAGGATTTCTTTAGTTTTTGCCTTTTTGTCACTTTTAAAATTTCAGATCATTAAATAACTGTTATTGTCACGCAAAATTAACTGAGTAAATACGAATTGCAGGTTTCAAATGGTGATTTCAGTTAGTTATCCAAATGAACTAACTTACTATTAAGAAGTTTGCACCGACACACACCAAATACACGACATAAAAAGAAGACATGTTTTTGATGCAAGATTTTGAGGTTTCTGTAAAGACCTGATTTTCCCACTTCTATGGACCTTTGTGTTATTTTTTCCAACTTAAAAATGGGAACTTCTCTTTCTTTAATAAAGCCTTTAATTTTTAAAGTAGCCTATGTGTTCATAGTACAATATTTTTGGAAGGATATGAACTTTACCTGTGTGCTGATTATTTGTCAAAGTGCAATATGACTTAAAATTATATCAATTCATTTATTGATATAATTCAATTTCATACCATTCGTAAATTACTTCTTTCTCACCAATATGTAAGAAAACATATTTTACACAGAGAAAAATATTATGATTTTTGTTCCTTTTTGTTGTCATTGAAAATATATTGAGATGTAAACATTAGAATGACACATTCTAATGGTCATTGTCATGGTAAAAAAAAAGAAAAAAAATGATTTTTTTTGTCTATATTTATTAGGACAAAGACCCAAGAAGATAGAAGACAAAAATTGAGCAAAATAAAAGCAAAATTTCCACTAAATACTCTAAAACATCTAAATAACTTCTTGGTCACTGATCACTGGTCAATTGTAAACACTGACTGTTTTCATTTGAGGAGCTAGAAAGTCCTTTATGGGGAGAAAAATCCGCTCATATTTATTAGCGTGTATTTTGGTCAAACAAACTGTGAGCTGTCATCGGGTTTTGATGATGCAAATAAAAGCCAACAAAATCTTTGGCGACACCTTCTGGTGAAATGGTGAAGGTATGGTGCGTGGTGACGTCACGGCACGTTGCGCAGTCTCCCTGGCAGCAGCTGAGGCCGTTTTGTCGAAGATGGCGGATTCGCTGTCGACAGGTCTGGAAGAGGAGAAGGAAAAAGAGAAGGAGGACAGGGGGAGAGCCACCAAGGCCGCTAACGCGGACCAGAATAAAAAGAAAGACGGAGTTACTGACACGCCGGGGTTTCATGATAAAAATGGCGGCGCTAGAGGCCAAAAAGGCAACCTGTCAGGTGAGAGTCAGCCTGGCTTCTACAATTTTACTAAACAAACAGACTGCTGGAGCTGTTGTTTCTATTTGTCAACAAGCATTTACACGCATATTTGCTCCTTGCATTATAGCAAAGACCTTTAGCTCGCAGTTTAAATGAATTTCAGTGACGTGGAGCTGTGCAGCAGTGTCTAGTCAGATGCAGCTGTTGTGTTTACAACACAGATTGACCAAAACAATACAAAAACATATCCGGCGGCGATGCACCTGAGTGTTATGTAATTTATCACAGCGGTTACTGGTGACAAATTGATGTAAACGTGCAGGACAGTCTGCTTGCTTCTTCGTTTAGCTGGACGTAGATACATTGCGCAGGCGCATTAGCAAGCTTTTGCACATAAGCGTGTTTATGTGCAGTTAGTTTTTATTAATTGCAGCAAATAGTATGAATCAACGAGTGATTATCAGTGTTCTTGTCTATGAATTTCGTCTGTCCAAAATCGGAGTGAAATTGCTGAATTCCTTCCATCACACCTTGTAATTCTGTGACAGGCATTGCTTTGTCTGTGTGGTTTTTTTTCCTCAGGTTTCTTTACAAGGTCCAAAAACTACAGCGTGCATTGTCTACAAAATTGAGTTCGTAAATGCTCACAATGAATTGAAAAATCATTTATATATATATATATATATATAAATAAGTATATGTATGTATGTGATTCAGAAACCAATCTTTCTATTCAAATGGTCTAGAGATTATGAGATTATGTTTAAGTTATGTGACCAAAAATGGCAAAGGACTGTGTAAACAACTCTAACATTAATTTGAAACAATGCTGTGAGGTTCTGCTCTGTATCAAATTCCATCAGTTTATATTTAAACAAAAATAGGTTGGGCGAAAAAATTCTGTAACAAAAATGAGCAGTATTTAGGATAGTTTAACTGCTTGGCTTTTCTGAAATAAATATAAAACAAGAATTATTCAAAATATAGTGTTTTACTTCAAAATGTAATGTTTTACTGAAAACTAAGAAGGCTAAAATCAATCTTTGAGCATTTTGAAATGTTTCTGGATTCCTAGGCCTATGAATTGCAATTCTTATAATCAATTTTTTTTCTTTCCGCACCTCCACTCCAAATCTAGTAACATTTATTTAACTTCTAATGTCTATTTTTCTTCCTTTACTTATTTATATGTTTGTGATTACTTCCAGATCTGTCTCTGGTCAGATTCATAACCACTGAGCTAACCAGAGGCTACTTTCTGGAACACAATGAGGCCAAATACACAGAGCGCAGAGAGAGGGTTTACACCTGCCTCCGCATCCCCAAGGAGCTGGAGAAGGTAAACACACGAGCTCCAGAGAAATTCATCATCGATCACTCCCTCCAGAGTTAGACATACACATTTACATGTCTGTCTGTCGGCTCTCCTTGCAGCTGATGACTTTCGGCTTCTTCCTCTGTCTGGATACATTTCTGTACGTGTTCACCTTGCTGCCGCTCCGAGTGATTCTGGCCCTTTTACGACTCCTCACTGTGCCATGCTGCGGCCTCGGGTAATCTGCACTAATAGCTGTGGGGAGTGAGACAGGTTGAAGCCAAACTCAATGGGTAACTAAGAAGATACTAAAGTGAAACCAGATATAGATTTTTAAAGAGGCCGTGTTATGTTCAATCACTTTTTTTTTTAGCTTGTTCTAATGTTATCCGCTGAAGTGTTGCCTTGATTCGTTCATGCTTGTTTGAGAAATCCTTTAATCTCCATGGCTACCATTCAGCTGTGCAAAACACCTGGGGGGACTGGGCTCCGGCTTCAAGGACCCATTTGCAGGAAGCTTCCAAGCCTTTGCCTGACAGAGCAGCTCTCTCCTGCAATCCCCCCTTTCAGCTCCTATAGACTAGCCCAAATCAATTAGCAAACACCTGGTGGAACTGTGCATCTGCTGAGCTCATACAAGCTACGTGTTTGTGAAATGCTGGTAAAAATGTGGTTAAAGGGTTAATAGAGGAGCCATGTTGTGATGACTTCCTGGTCGCAGAGTTTCAGAAAGAGCAGGAGTCTTTAAAGATACAGTGGCCCAATTTCAAGGCATTAAATTACAAAGTAAATTTTTTAAAGTCATATTTAATATATATTTAGCATTTTTATGACAACTGAAGGCAACATAGTGAGCCTACTTGATTGTGCTATAAAATGGCACTATGTGCATACAAAACACATAATACTGCCCCTTTAAGCAAAATAAATAGGACAGAAGATTAAGTGATGCTGTAAGTTTGAAATATGTTATTATTATACATCTGCAGTTATATAACTTGCAGATCATTTTAAATACAAATTTATTGAAAATTTGCCACATATTGTCTTGTCACAACTCAATGTTTGGACCTCAACATTCCTGGTCTAGCACATAAAATGCTATTCAAATACGTTTAAGTTGGCAGGGATAACATGAGCACGTTTGGAAAAACTAGCACTCCAGGTACTTTTGCAAGGCAGAATCATTTATAGTTACTAAGGGGATTCCTTTACATTATAAGTCTTTAGGAAGGTATTTCATTGTCAGTTCTATATTTCATCTGTTTGATTAAATCTAGTATCTATATGACTTGTACTATTTGATAGTTGTAAGTAAAAAGCCATTGAAATTTTGGGAATGTTTTCCTGTGGCGATAATGGTTTTAACCACCAGAGGGCAGCAGATTTCTACACAACTCACTCAGTTTGATTGGATAATAGTAAGCAGCATTTTGTGGATCTTGTGTTTTGGATTTTACCTTGGATGTTTCCCATCATGTATCATTCTGCTCCCTGTAATCTTTTCTTGGCTCCAGCGGCTCCCGTTTGCTGCAGCCTGCCCAGGTGTGCGACGTCCTGAAGGGCTTCATCATGGTGCTGTGCTACTCCATGATGAGCTATGTGGATTACTCCATGATGTACCATCTGATCCGGGGACAGTCCGTCATCAAACTCTACATCATCTATAACATGTTGGAGGTGGAGTCATATGGTTGTCTCTGGGTTCTGGCTTTGTCAGCTGATTTCATATCCACCTACTGTTTTGCCTTTTGTGCTTTCCGACAGGTTGCCGATCGTCTCTTCTCGTCGTTTGGCCAAGACATCCTCGATGCTCTGTACTGGACCGCCACCGAGCCCAAGGAGAAGAAGAGAGCACACATAGGAGTGATTCCTCACTTCCTCATGGCTGTGCTCTACGTCTGTATCCTCACTGGGACCGACCTATGAGAGTCCAAAACACTGAGATGAAAACAGACTTAATGACAGTAATATTTGCCAGACTGCACTCCATCTGGATTACTAAAAGTAACAATCTTTATGTTTTTGTTAATGGACTAGTTGTCCAAAGGACAGTTTGAGTGGAACAGCTGAGAAATACACACCAGCCTTTCATTGCTGAATGCAGTGGAACATAGCTGGAGGTTTTCAGTTTGTATTATTGAAGCCAAATGATCATGTTCTCATTCTTTATTCCACATATTGTCTTGTCACAATGGAGCATGTTTATCTGTTTTACACCATTTAAGGGTTCAACAGTCTGGAAAACCAGAACACTCTATGTGTCAGAGTTACATCTGAGTATGATTGAAAAGGATAACAGATATGGAAACATTTATTTCCCGTATTCATTCCTTCCTTTCTTTGTTCCTTAATTCCTTCCTTACTTCTCATTTTTTCCTTTGTTCTTTCTTTCTTTTCAACCCTTTCCTTCCTTTTTCCTTCCTTCCTTTTTCATCCATCCATCCATCCATCCATCCATCCATCCATCCATCCATCCATCCATCCATCCATCCATCCATCCATCCATCCATCCATCCATCCATCCATCCATCCATCCATCCATCTAGCCATTCATAGTAAACTTTTGTATTTAGAATAAGTGTTACTGATGGGACTCATCTTGTATTTGACCTCAAACCTGTTTTCCTCAGCTGTTACTAATCTAGTCCTTCATGCCATTCTCATCATGGTTCAGGCTACTACACTGAATGTAGCCTTCAATTCCCATAACAAGTCTCTGCTCACCATAATGATGTCAAACAATGTGAGTGTAGTTGTTTTCAATATTTACTCTTAAAACTGGCTGCAGCAGAACCACTGAAGCGCTGCTCTTGTTTCCCCAGTTTGTGGAAATCAAAGGAAGCGTGTTTAAGAAGTTTGAGAAGAACAACCTGTTCCAGATGTCCAACAGCGGTAAGTCGGAAGCCATCGGAGCCTCTGCACTAAAATCACACTT
The DNA here is from genome assembly GCA_010277015.1 of Poeciliopsis turrubarensis. Lineage (NCBI taxonomy): Eukaryota > Metazoa > Chordata > Actinopteri > Cyprinodontiformes > Poeciliidae > Poeciliopsis > Poeciliopsis turrubarensis. The sequence goes on from VMRN01000063.1 coordinate 1,592,029, forward strand.
TTGGGATATTTTTATCCTCCCCTCTTTAACCTGATTTAATCCAAGGTAAATTTCTGGGATCGCGCTGTGCGGCAATGGGCAGAAAGTAGGTTAATCCAGGCTTGATTTGTTTTGTTTCCCACAGACATAAAGGAGAGGTTCACCAACTACATCCTCCTGCTCATTGTCTGTCTGAGAAACATGGAGCAGTTTTCATGGAATCCCGGTAACTAATAGCAGCTCAGAATGCACGCAGCATGACACAACTCCAAGCGCAGATTTGTTTTCCTTCTGCTTTAGCCCATAACACAAATTTTCTTTCTCATCAGCCTACGTATCTGAATAATTATACTAAATTCAGCTTCCTGTGTTTGTTTTAGACCACTTTTGGGTCCTGTTCCCAGACGTAGTCATGGTGATCACATCAGAGGTGGCAGTGGACGTTGTCAAGCACGCCTTCATCACCAAATTCAATGACATCAGTGCTGACGTGAGTCCCTTAATGTCTCTTTAACAAGTTATTTACATTCACTGATAAAAACATTTAAATCATATTTAAATCAGCGATGGGTTGGAAAATGATTTGATTCTCAGGGACCTGGTATGTGTAGAAATGGAACAAGATGGTGGCGTGATAGCGTTACAGCCACTTTCTGGAGCGTCTGTCATTTGTCATATAAATGTGGAATTTGACATGACAATTTTGAAAATAAAAACACATTTTTCAATTAAAAAGTCTTGGCACTAGGATAAGGTGGGGTTTTTTTGTTGGCCATTTCAGAATTAGTTAATTTTGCAAAAGCTGAATGGAAACACTTTTTTAGCATCACAAAGCCAACAACGGGATGCTGCCACTGGCGCAAACCGTGAAGAAAAAGATTTTTTTTAATGACTTACCATGAGAGCAAACTTATTCACCTGGGATTTTAATTCCATTTATGTAGTTATGTTGTGTTTTTTTGACATGAGTGGAAAATGTAGAAAATTTACTCAAATTTGAAATGGAAATGCGGCTGGTGTTGCAGTTCTGCAGCGAAAACCAAATCATTTTGTTTTCAGCCGCATCTCTTATTAACACAACCCCTCTGATGAACTTTCACCCCACTCTGCATGTCAAACTGTTGTGTGATTGGTCACAATTTTGTTCACGTCTGTTCACTCAGAAGAGTTAGATAACAATGTTGTGCAATGTGCACCTCACTGTCTATCTGCTGCTTCTGTTTGACCAAAACACTCAGCTTCTCACCAACGCCTTCCGTTTTCTGTTTCTGATAACATGAAAAATAAAATGGGATATCCAAAATGAGGGATGTCTCGATAGGGCTTGTTTTTGCCACAGAGTCCTTCGATTTAGCGTTTGTGTGGTTATGTCCATAGCAACCCAAGCGAAGCTCCAGCACTTTTGGTCAGCTGTATGCGCTGTACAATGGCTGCTAGAAAACAAAAGTATTTTGTCGTTGTTGATTTACCATCCAGAAACCAGTTGCTGCATTCTTGTTGCTGGTTGTTAAAATGTAATGAGGTGTATTTTATCACTCAGGCGTTTCTTTATCCCAAACCCCAAAAGCTCAACCCAACCTGGATCATTTTTGTCTTTGTATTTCTTCTCCTCTTCCACCTTCCGCAAATGTTCTGTTTCCTCTCTCTCACTCATGCATATTTGAGTCTGAAACAGGATCTGCCTGCAGCTGAGCCTCCTTCTCTCCGTTCATTTCGACGTTGGTGGTTAACACCTCCTTCCTTCCTCAGCCTGGTTTCTGTTAAAGCAGGAATTTACTAGATTATTTCACACTGTTAAATCAAACTACGTTTTTTTTTTTTGTTGTTGTTGTTGCAAGAAACCTCTCTCTGCGATCACTTTTTAGACACACATACCTTCTGTTGGCTTCTTTAACGGAGAATTTGGTCATTTATGGGTTTGTTGACTGAGAACTATCGATTCTCTCTGCTTGTGTTCCCAGGTTTACGGAGAATACAGAGCCAGCCTCGCCTTCGACCTCGTCAGCAGCCGACAGAAAAATGTGAGTGAAACAACTTGAATTAGATCGATGTTCAAATGTTTCTCTCATTGTAGGAATAATTTTGGATCATACTGTATACCAGGGGTGTCAACATCCAGTCCTGAAGGGCCGGTGTCCTGCAATTTTTAGAATTGCCTCTGCTGCACCACACCTGAATAGAATAATTAGGTAATTAGCAAAACTCTGGAGAACTTATCTACACAAGGAGGAGGTAATTAAGCCATCTCATTCCTGTGTTTTGTACCTGTGGCACATCAAAAAACTGCAGGACAGTGGCCCTCGAGGACTGGAGTTTGACACCCCTGCTGTATACTGTATTTGTGGAGAGGTGGCATAATAACAGACTTCTCAGTATTAGTTGGGGAGCAAATTGAATTGGGGGCAGTGCAAAACATTCTTGCTTTTCTATAGAGTTTAGATATTTCACAGCCAGTTATATTGATGGTATCATCCCCCTATATCAGTTTTTTGCAATTATTTTAATTGCTACTTTAATGGACTCTAAATACATACAGAAAATGTGTATGGTGGTAAGAGTTATTGAAGAAATAAGCACATTTGATCAAGTTTGGATAAATTCCAGTCAGAGGTCTCGCTACGCTTTTTCATTTTGTCATTTTGACCAACAAAATCCCCTCATTTTCTGTATTTGCCTGCCAGTTTTTAAAATGATAGTAATGACATTAAAATGCATAAAGTTTTATTTGGATTAATTAATATTCATCAGCCTCGAAAAGGGATGAAACGCTAAATGTGCACAGCTTACGTATACGCAGCAAAAAACGGACAGACGGCTTTTCTTTCCACTTTTATAAACCACCAGAAATTCCAACATGGGTAAAATGATGTTCCACTGCAAAACACCGACAGCTGATGCACAGATATTTGTGGGTATAATTTAACAAATGAGGGCAAAACTTGTCCTATAAAACTATTGTAATCCTGTTAGGAACAACTTTAAAAAGCTGCATTAACGTTTTAACTTGTATTTGATGGATATTAAAAACAGTTGCATGTTTCAGATTGAATTTTTATCTTTTTTCTCACATTTCTGTCCAGCAGAACCGAGTTGGATTTGTCTTTGGAGTCAGAAGTTAAATGAGGCTTTTTTGTTCTGGAAATGTTTGCAGGCTTACACCGACTACAGCGACTCCGTATCCAGAAGAATGGGCTTCATTCCACTTCCTTTAGCTCTGCTGGTCCGTCATTAGATACTTACGCATAAACAGAACACCATATTACATTGCTAAAGCGTTGCATGATTCCAGCTGTTTTTTCCTGTTTCTTTTTTCAGCTGATCAGAGTGGTGACGAGCTCAGTGAAGATCCAGGGTTCGCTCTCCTTCATGTGTGTGCTGCTGTTTTACTTGGGGTAAATATGACATGTGACATTGTTGCTTGTTACTCTTTCGCACGTTTGCATTGTACTCTCATATTTTTTTGTCGTTGCGAGCAGGATGATCACGCTGAAGGTGCTCAACAGCATTGTTCTCCTTGGAACATCCTGCATGTTTGTCAAAGAGGCCAAGATGGAGGAAAAGCTGTTCGACCCGCCTCCATCTGTTGCCTCCAGTCGTGCTAACTCCAGAGCCAACCGCAGCAGAAACACTCACACCGCGCCGCTGCAAGGTTAGACAGCTGCTCTCTGGGTTATACAGCAGTACATGCAATTAAAAGGCAGTGTTCCTCCTTCATGATTCCGTCACTCAGCTCCTTCAGACTGTCCATCCATCCATTTTCTCCCACCCTTGTCCCTTGTGGGGTCAGGAGGGGTGCCGCCAGCGAGACATTCCTGGCAAGACTAGACAGGTTGCTAGTCCACAGAGGCAGACAGGACAAACACACTTAAGGAGAATTTAGAAAGACAAATTAAACTGGGCAGTCATGTTGGAGAAAGACCCCGGTCCGGGAATCAAACCCAGGACCTTCTTGTTGCAAGGCAACAGTGCTGCCAACTGCAGCCCATTCCTTCAGACTAGCCAGCAGCAATTAGCAAACACCTGGTGAAACTGCACATCTGCTGAGCTCATCATATGAGCTACATCTAAGTGAAAAGATTGTTAAAAGGTTAATAGAGGATCCATGTTGTGATGATTTTCTGGAAAGAGCAGGACTTTCTTAAAGAGACAGAAGCCCAATTTCAAGGTGTTAAATCACAAACTGAAGTTTTGTTTAAGACATATTTGACATGCATCCATATATAATTGATATCAAAAGTTAACATATATAATACTGCCCCTTTAAAATTTCTGATTATTTTTATTAACTTGAAAAAGTAGAGTGTAAAATTAAAAAATGATTCATTATAATTTATTTTCATAAACCTGTTAGACTCACCAGTATTTGTACCAAAAGCTGTTTATTTTCTTATATCAAATGTCTTAAAGTCTTTGTCTACGTTAAGACATTTGATACCCTACAGCTGCCAAAGGAATTCCGCATTGTGAACATTTCTCTGCCATTAAACTCTTAAACACTTTCTCATCGACAGAGCCGACATCAGACAGAGCAGGAGTATCACTGACACCGGGCGTTTCTCCACCCACAGAGAAACCAGAGGGCCCCTCCTCCGCCATCCCAAAGAGCGACTCGGACACATTCCTGACGACGCCGGACGAGGACGACGAGGACAAAATTCTAAACAATGACATGGGACTCGAAGGAGACGGACTCAAACACAGAACACCCAAGAAAGACTTGCTGGAGATAGACCGATTCACCATCTGCGGGAACCGAATAGACTGACCATCGAAGGGAACCCCAGCCCGTGTCCAGGGATCTGACGAGGGTCACGGAGTTCGCTCAGGCCCGACTCGCACTTATGCACCTGACTCTCGGAGTATTTATTTATTTATTACTGGCAAAAACCAGCCAAGGCATCAAGCTGTTACATCAGACGTTTCCAGATGGGTGCTGCAAGAACACCAGGAAACAACCAAACAGAGAATAAAACCACTGAAAGGAAATCCAGTCTGGATTGTTGGAGCATTGCAGCTGGACTGTGAGGTTGTGTGTGTTTCAGAAGCACAATTATTCCCAGGACAAAGAGGTTTTTTTTTTAAAATAGAACAAAAGTTGTCAGATGTCGACTTTTTATTTAAAAGAAAATCTGACAAGTTTAACTCTTTAAAGTATGTTTTTTTTATTTGAAAAATGTTGGATGTTTTTTTTCTGAATTTGAAACCTTCAGCTGCGCATAAAGGCATTCTGCAAACTGGCGCCAACACTTTCAGAAGGAGTGACGCAAACAAGCATCAGATCTCATCGGCTTCATTTTTCTGGGGCGTGTTGGTGTGAAATCGTCTGTGTGGGTCTTCTCTTTCTTTTAATATCACTGGGAGGACTGTGTGAAGGCGTGTGAAGATGCAGGTGATTTTTAAATTTTTATTTTAAGGGGCAATTTCGGTTTCCAAAGTTGTGTAACTATGGCAGCAACATCGTCGTTGAGCATGTTGGAAACGTTGATTCATCCTTAAATTTGTGACTGAAATTCCTGCTAAAAGAAATGAATAACTTTGGTTTGGGAGCATTTGAGCTGTTCAAACCAGCGTGGAGTTCATGTCCGCCGTCGCTCGGCGGCTCTGATTTGTGAAGAGATGTCCTGTTAATCAGCTGTTTGTGAACCAGTTGACCCAAATTGCTGTGAAATTTGCTGTTAATCAGTTGATTACGCGAAGCCGCCACACAGGCGTTTCTGTTTCCTGTCATTTACCGTCATCAGTTCCTACATTCAGCAAACCGATGAACACGCGTCTGAAATCTGACCATTTTAATACCAGTGACATAAAAACAGGTCTAAATTATGTATAACCTTTAACTTTTTTACTTTGGTCACTTGGATTTTCAGGGGGCAGTAGACATAATTGTGAATTAACAGGGGAAAAATTAAAGTTTTTAAAGGGACATTTTTTGTAAAATGAAATTTTTTTAGCTTAATAGAGGATCCATCTTGTGGTGCCTTCCTGAAGGCGGAGTTTCAGACAGAGCAGGCGTTTCTTAAAGAGACAGACACCAAATTTCAAGGCATCAAATTGCAAAGTCAAATTTATTTTAAGTCATATTTCAATATGACTTAAAACACATCTTTTCTAACAACTGAAGGTAACAGAGTTACTCAGTTGTTCCACTTTTTGCCTGGAAAATACATAATACTGTCCCTTTAACATTTTTTGCTCTAAACAAAATAGAAAAGTGTGACTTGCGTTTGTCTTCAGCCCCACTGAGTTCAAACTTTTGTGGAACCTTCTTCTGCAGTTATGGCTGCACCTCTTTTCTCCATCAGATTTTCTCATCCGCACACCAAAATTTTTGGCCGCTAATATTTGCAGATCAGTTTTAATTTATTCAAACTGGATGGAGAAATTCTGAACAATCCATTTTCTAGTCCTGCCACAGATTGACAATTGACATTAGTGCTTTCTGGAACCTATTTTTATCCTTACCTCACTTTGATGCTGCCTTCAAACTTCAAAAATACATATAAGTTCTGCAATAACTTAAAACTTAGTTGCTCTTTTGCTTCCGCTTTACTATCATGCTGTTGGTCTGATACATGAAATCCCGAATAAAACACACATAAGTACATGGCTGCAGTGTGACTAAAGGTGGTTTTGAAATATTAATTATTTTTGGATGGCTGTGCATTTATATATTTCAAAGAAATATTTTTTCTAACAGCAGAACATTACTAACTGAGAATTGAGGTTGAGAGGTAGAAATAATCTTGAGTTAATCCAAGTCAACACAGACCATCTGAAATCTGAAACTTCCCAAACATTAAAACAAGTGTGACAGGTCATCTCTGATTAGTGGACAACAGGGTGACAGACAAGTTATTAAATAGATTATACATCTGATATTTACGTTGTCTAAAACAACTTTTTTTTCTGTCAAAATAACTTTTGGCAAAAAAAAAAAGACATTATTTCAGGTAACGATCTAGAATATTCACTGAACTCTGATCCAGAACCGCACAGCATCCTGGGAGATGTAGGGAGAGGAAAAGCTTTAGCTGCTCAAGCTGTCACAGTGAGCTAAGCAAGGCTGGTGAGGTCAACTAACTCACTCGCTCTTTGGTTACCTAGCAACAACCTGCTGATTAACTTGCACAGCAGCACTTTCAAATTTCTCCGTTGTGCTTAAAAATAAAAAACAACAGTGTGGAGGTAAAACTAGATAAATCAGGAACGGTCACACCAGCAGCTTGGCAGTTTCTCAGACATTAAATGAAAAAAAATGTCTTATCAATAATGATCGATATTGACAATTGTTGATATTGACTGATATAAAACACGTATGTTGTGAAAGGGTTTTTGGGCATGTTGTGCAGCCCTCGCTGACAGGCCTCCGTGTGTGAATCTGACATGTTGAGGTTTAAGTCTTTTATGATGGAAGGAGAATAAATTGAGTTTGTTTTGCAGTGATGTGAGTAAAAACGGGACTCGCTGCAGTGAAAGGACTCGCTGCAGTGAAAGGACTCGCTGCAGTGAAAGGACTCGCTGCAGTGAAAGGACTCGCTGCAGTGAAAGGACTCGCTGCAGTGAAAGGACTCACTGCAGTGAAAGGACTCACTGCAGTGAAAGGACTCACTGCAGTGAAAGGACTCACTGCAGTGAAAGGACTCACTGCGCTCTGTTAACAGTGGAAACACAGCGGCCCACTGTCTGCCTGCACAGATTCTGAAGGCTCTCTGTCATCACATACTTACACTCACATTGGCTTTTTCTTTTCTTTTCTTTTCTTCTCTTCTTCTCCTTCTTTCCAGTTTCACAAGACATCAAAAACTTGGACCATCATTAGCGAGTCGACCGTCATATTTCACAGTGACATCCAACTGGTGAAGCTACAGGTCCGGCTTTTTTTGTGGGTAGAAATAAGCGTCAAGTTTCCCCCAGAACTATCAGTCTGTAAATCAGCCCAGACCGGTAAAATGTCTGGGTTTCCCCTTGCTGTTTCTCACAAGCTTGTGTTTCTTACGCAGACAGAAGCTCTGTAAGAAAAAGTAAAAGTTCTGGTTGCAGTACTTTTTTTTTTTTTCTTTTTCCGAAGTTATCCAAACCCTGCTTCGCAGAGACGTGGTGGTCCAGATACATGCATCACATTGTGCAGATGTTTTGAGCCTCCCCTTGTTTTTATATTTGGCCTCAAGCAGCCTAACTGTTTTTTGTAACAATCTGCTCTGAGGGTGAAGAGTTTTTGCACAAAACTGTTGAGTGCTCTGCCATACTTAATAAAAAAGAATTTGTGCAAGTCTTTACTTGACCTGAGATTGCTCTGAATTTGTGGTGGTGTTTCATTTGTGCATGTATTGACACTGCATGGTAGACTTGATCTAATGGATTGCAGACATGAACCCTCGCTGCAGCCTCCGTGCGCTGAGATTTTTCTGAATATTTCCATGTTTCTTCATGTACAACAGTTTGGTGACAAAATCCTTTCCTTCTTGCAGATGTACGAATCTGTCCAAAACCACAGAGTAATTGGAACATTATAATCTAGAAAAGTAAGCTTTAGACAGCTTGTAGAGCAAAAGCAGCCCGATGTAGCAAATAATCACACCAAAGCAATTTCCTGCAACATTAAAATGTAGGCTTTAGAAATATTGGTTGAAAATAACCTTAACGTGCGGAACAGCTGCTCAGTCATTGTTTTTTTTCTCCAATAAGAAAAATATAAGAAAATTAATTATTGTTGCCAAACTTGTTTCTCCTTATTTGCATAAAATAACTTTTTTCCCCCTGAGGATTTGAAAATACATGTCTTTCTATCTGCTCAGCTTATCTTTGATAATAAATGTTTTCTGTCTCCATCACCAAGTGGACGCTCCGGCTCACGCGCCGCAGATGCGCGCATTGAATTTTCCAGCGCGCACGAGCGCCGTTGAGCTCTCTCTCTCTCTCTCTCTCTTTCTGTCTCTCTCTCTCTCTCTTTCTCTCCCTCTCTTTCTCTCTCTCTTTCTCTCTCTCTCTCTCTCAGTCCGGTGAACGCGAGGACACCGGCAGGCAGAGTGAGAACCCCACACACCGCGGCAGGTCCTCGGGGAAGGATGTCCGTGATGAGTCCGTGGAGGAGAACGACCAGAGCCTGGCGGCTGCTTCCTCACCGACCGACCGCTGGATGTTAAAGGTGTTTCCGGTCCTGCGGGAGGAACAGGTGTCAGCCGCTCTCTCCTACCCGACTGGGACAGCAGGGTGTCCACTGGGTCTCTGGTCTTCTGGTGCTTATTTCCCCCCCTTCTTCTTCGTCTCTGAGCCATGTTGTGGACGCGGTGGCTCGTCCTGCTGCTCTGGTGGGGGGCCACCAGCGCAGAGCAGCAGGCGGAAGAGAGGGAAGGTCAGCGGGCGGAGGTCAGGGCCGACCCCCGCAGGCAGCGCTCCCCTCCGCCGGTGGAGCCGCTGGACTTTGGGTTTGTTCCCGCAGCGGTTTATAATACCCACGCTTACTACGAGCCGGGGACCATCGGCATCCTTTTCCACATGGTCCACGCGTTTCTGTACGTGGTTCAACCAAACTCTTTCCCCAAAGGTGAGATTAAAATATTATCACACCATCTGCTCCTCCATTCGCACAATCCAGGCTGACTGCTTATCATTAATAGACTTCCATTCGGGTATAATGAATAAACATTCAGCAGCTTTATTACTAGATGTAATTGACTTTTAAAAAATTTTTTTTTTCTAGTTAAATTTTTCACCACAAAGTTTTTATCAATGCAAAAAGGAGAGAAAGAAAGAAAAAAGAAAGAAAGAAAGAAAGAAAAATAAGCAAAGAAAGAAAAGGAGAAATGAAGCATTTATCTGCTTAAAATAACAACAGAACTAAAATCTCTGACATAATCAAGTGGGCAATTTGAATTGAAGGGTCAAAGCCAAACTGAGTGTTATAAGGTGGTAATGAAGTAAAATTTGACCGTGAAGTTATGAATCCGACTGGTTTCCAGTGTATTTGTATTAAAGCATGGGGAAAAGTGCAAAGAATGTGCAGGGCAAAAAATATATATATATTTTTTAAAATATCAAAATATGAAAAAAATATTTAGATATGCCATCATTCATCAAGGTAGTAGTATGGTTATTTATTTACTCTTTTAATTGTGACACTTTGGAACCTACATACATGTAAAGTTCATGGTAGTTCACATATGGAACTGAATCATCAAAATATTATTTATGTAACTTCATGGTTTCGATACTCATGTCCAAATTAGAGGGTTTTTTCAGTGGCATATTTGCTGCGGTAAATTGATAATATCAGAACATTTGGATTTGTGATAAAAGGAGCTGGTGTAGCTGTTATGTAAGTCAGTCATTTATGCATTTTATCCTGGACCCATGTGACGGTATGATGGGTCCTTGGCAGGCACTAAGCTGTGTAATGTATGGTGTTTGCAGATTTTTCTGCCTAAAAATAATTTAAAAGAAAGTTGTTAAAACATATCTCAAATACCATTGTTATATATAAAAGAGCAAAGTCCAAAAACGAGCAGAGTCCTAAAACAAACCGCTGTGACAGGATGTATTTGCACAGTAAACAGATCTTCCTCGACCAGGTCACTTTAAAAGTCACCGCTCATGAGGTAAAATACGTGAAATTACAAAAATCCATTTTCTTAATGGAAGCACATCTCACAAATTTTTGCGGCAGGATGAGGTGGTTCTTCAGTCATATAAAAATAGACGTATTTTGCGAAGCTGCAAAGGAAACACATTTTTCACATTGCACGAGTCTCGTGATCAACAGGTGGATGTTACTACTGGTGGAAACAACAAACAAGAAGGAAGTAGTAGGAGGATGATAGTTTGTTTTGTTTTTTTCAGACAATCTGCAGCTGGCTCCTCCAGAGCTCTCACATCATCACACAGTTGATAAAAGTCGTGTGTCATTCCACTGTGTTGAAGCCATAACTCTCTGTAAAATCAGAGAATATCATTTCCCTAAAACGTAGCCATTCCCAGGAATGAGAGGTTTGTCACACAAACATCTCCTCTAATGATTGATAGATGATGAGTGCTGATGCCAAGGCTGAGTTATGCATAGGCCTGTTACAATAAACAATTATTCAATTCATCACATCATAAATTACAACTAGCTCAATCATTTCCATTTGATGATTTATTGTTTTTCTCTTTTCCAAAAACTGAATGACAAAAGTTTTCAATCTGATGCTTTGGTCTCAACAAGCCTCGCTGATGTAGGACATTTGTTTACAAAGAATTAATAATTCTTTTTTTTGATGTTGTTTTGGTTGTCTTGTTCATTTATTTTGGGATATTTAAGATGTCTTCCAGTTACAGTTTAAATGCTCATTAGAATTCAGAGTTTATTGATCTTTGCAAAGGTGTTCTTGCATTACTATGCCATTACAAAAAAAAATGTTTTCAGTGTTATTATTTATTGTGAGAACTTTTGGGACACTTGGTTTTTGTTACAGGCCTAATTATGACTATATCTCATGTAGCTGCCATGATTATCAATGGCTTTTAAAGTGAACAGACTTAAGCACGTGTGATTTTTATTGAATTTCTTGTTGAATGAAAAACTCCCCAGCTGGGAAATGATGTTTTTTTTCAACCTTAGTAAAATTTAGACAAAGATTTGTCCTGGTAACACAGCTGCCATCACAGTCCATAAGTGAACACTCCCTGGTTTGACCATTGATCAGGTTTCAGACCTCTTGGCCTTTCTCTCTGCGTTCAGAGTTCTAACAATTGAACGCAGTTTGTTTTGTGCGTAAAACTACAAGAGGTCACGTTGGAGGATGGCACCGGGCAATTGGATTGAAGGTTTTAAGTTGCTGCCATTTTGGTGTCCAGTGTTTTAGACGCTGGCTCGGTAAGCAATTAGCAAAATCAGTGCTTAAAGGAGGCTTTCTCTGTCACCTGCATCACCACGTAATACCTTAATCCACTGGGCCATATGCTGCCACTGCTGCGGACTCTCCAGCGTGACTCACCGTCCCCCACACACAAACAAGTACACGGACCACCTGGAGGGGCACGTCAACGCCCGCATTACATATCAGAAGCATGTAAAGTTATGGCGAACGCACACAGGCGGACTCTGAGGTGTTTGGAGCTGCTTAAGGAGCGCAGCAGATCAGTCTCACCTGCTTGCTTCCTGAACCGCCAAACTCTCTGAGCCATTAACAAGTAAACAAGCTCACCTGCAGCAACAAGCAGGACCATATTATTAGGAGCTAGAAGCTATTGATGTGTGTCAGCGAATCAGGGAAACAAAGGATGAGGTCTAGGGGTGGACAATATGGACTTCAACTCTAAGTAGGATATTTTGTGGTAGTATTGTGATAACAATAAAAGTGACAATAAGAACTATTTATTACTTATTTTTAGATGTCTGTGACTGTGACTGGGTGACAGTAATCATAGCCCAACACACACTTGAAAAACATTCCTATTTGCATCACTCATCTTAGCACAGCATGAAGAAGTGTCATTGGTTTACCATTGAACTGCTCACAGTAAGTGCATTTAATCATATTTTCATATTTATTGACACTCAATGAACAAACAGTGGAGAAAATTAGAGATGCAAGTTTTCAGTGTCTAGCGATTTGATTCCAATTTTTAGGGTCACGATTTGATTCAGTGACCAATTTTTCTATTTAAAAGATCTGGAGATTCTATTGAAGTTATGTGACTGACAAGAGGAAAGTTCTGTGTGAACAAATAGAAAATTTGTTTTAAACAGTTCCATGAGGTTCCATGCAGTGTCAAACTCCTTCAGGTCATATTTAAACAAGGAGTTTGTGTATAAAATGTTGTAACATAAATTACCTGAACAGTTCCAGGTGTCAGTCAATAATCGAGAACAAAACCAGCGAAAAGCCAGAGAAAAACTTCCTTCTGAAATATTGCTGAATGATATGAATTGATATGTTAACAATATCAATACATATGAAGTTGAAATGTGAACATGAAACACTAGTAAGGCTTACAAGACTGTAAGAACAATGCCACGTTCTCTTGTCCTATTAGACTAAAACAGTAGAATCATATTTTAGTCAAGAGAAAAACTTCAGAAATTCTAAATTATTTTTAGCTCAAGACTTTTTATCTTTTAAATTATTGATTTTTTTCTCGCCATGGTCAACATATCAACGAGTTTTACGAGACAATATGTCAGACCTTTAGTGCATGCGTTGTTTCATGTTGTCCTCCTCGAGTTGTTCAAACTTTGTTTCTTTTTTCTTTTCTTTTTTTGAGGCAAAAAATGTGACTCTTGAAAATGTGTAATCGAAAGAATGATTTTAGAATTGTAGATTTCTTTCTTGCGTAATCCAGCATCACTACAGGTTAGGATTTTAAATATGAAAAGTGAGAAGTTCAAAATGTTCAGTAATTTGGTTTTAATACCTTGAAGTAGCTCAGGGCCAGTGGTGCCCAAAGTCGGATCCTGCATGTTTTAGTTCTCTCCCTGGTGGTGAGCACAAGTAAAGTGATGAGCACTATCTTGTCTTGAACTACTCTGCTGTGAAAACCAATGGTTACCATGGAAATATGAGAAGAAATATGAGAAACTGGCCATTGAAAAGTTGTTCAAGTTGATCAAATAAGCTCACCAACCCTGACTGTTTCCATCCATCCATCCATCCATCCATCCATCCATCCATCCATCCATCCATCCATCCATCCATCCATCCATCCATCCATCCATCCATCCAGACAGTCCTTTGTCAAGATTTATAGATTTACAATCTGAATTTATCTGCCAAAAATTCACAGTGAACTTTAGTATTTAGACAAGAACCAATAACTGTGGAAAATTGTGTAATCAAGTTTTGATATGAAATATGGAACAGGGATGATCTCTGCTACTTACACAGGAAGTGAGTGAGTTTTGGGTGTTTTGTTATCCCAAAGAACACAGGAAAAGCTCAGCCAAACTGATGTTAAGAGCAAAGAAAGTCAAGTCAATACAAACCCAAGAAAAACAAGCATGCCATGAGTTCTTCAAAAATATTCTCCTTGTTCTCACTTCACACCTAAATATAAAATAAGTCTTTGTGAAGGTTCATTTTACCGTGAGGAGGCATTCCAGCCTCTTTCTCTTAGAGGCGAATCGGTTTCTTATCTCTTAGATGCACACAGGCTGGATTAGGGGATTAGCATCCACTGGGCTAATGCTAACAGTGTGCTGATACACCACTGTTACAGATGGCACAATGACACACACACACACACATGGCTGGGCACACAGAAAGTGGGTCATATGCTGGTGTTGGTCCGTTTCACTTAATTACTGTGATTAGTTTTGGACATGTTGTTTATCAGAAAGAACTTAAAAAGTTGATAAAATTTACTATTCAAACTTGTTGAACAAAGACTAGGACTTCTTATATAATGAGCTTGTTTGCCTCTTTGCTGCTCATACATTCAGTTTTTGCTCTTTTAGAATTTCATTTGCACTTAAAGTCAATGAACTAGCATCCTGGAATATATTACTCATCACGTTGGTTCTGCTTCAGCTCACAGTGGGTGTTGGAAATGTACTCTCCACAACCTTAAAATGTTGTAGCTCATAGAACATTTCTGCTGGTAAAACAAATCATGAAATGCCAGAGTCAATTAACTCAAGAAAAACACAGCTGAGCTTCTTTTCAGTCTCGTCCCGATTCAACGTCCAGATAAGATTGTATCTCTGGCAGAAATTGGGCAGCATGTCTGGATTTTAGAGCCACATTTTCATCTCCACATCCAAATCCAGGCCGGCACCTTCAGTAGTTGACTTTATAAGCATTTAGTGATGGTACAATGGAACGGTTTCCTGATCATTGTCAAGCTTAGTTGTGTAGTTAGACAAACAGAAAACATAACATTAAAGCAGTATAATAAGGAGAAGTAATGGAAACTTGTAATTCAGTCCATAATGATATATTTTCCAGTTAGTAATAATCAAATGCAACTCTAAACATGTGGGGTTTTAGCCTTGATGTAAAGGAGCTCGGGGCTTCAGCTGTTGTGCAGTTTTCTGGTTGTTTGTTCCAGATTTGTGGTGCATAGAAGCTGAATGCTGCTTCTCCAAGTTTGGTCCTGGTTCTGACCAGAACCAGAGCCAGAAGACCCGAGAGGTCTGGAAGGTTGATACAGCAGCAGCTCTTTAACGTATTGTGATGCTAAACCGTTCAGTGATTTATAAACTAACAGCATTTTAAAGTCTGTTCTCTGAGCTACAGGGAGCCAGTGGAAGGACTTTAGAACTATTATCATAAAAACCAGAGGTGCCTGGCTCAGGATGAGCAGCCATCTGCCTGGGGATGCAGAGAGCAGGAGGGGGAAAAAAGCAGCACTGGTCCATCTGTACTTTTTATTGGAAAGAAAAAACAAAAATGGTCAGGGTTAATGGCAGCAGTCGCCCCATTAAAGAACAAGAGCACAAGAGCTCTGGGCCAGCAATGCCTTTTATTAGAAAGAAGAGCAAATAAAATGAACAAATTTAAAGACAGCAACAGCTCTAACATTAAGCTAATAAAGGAAACATTGAGCCAAGGGCACTTTCTGATTAGATAGAAGGTGTTAGGTAATGGCAGATCAAGTTGATGACAGTAAAAGATAATGGCTCTGTCCACAGAAGGGACAAACACACAGGACTGCAAGTAGATTCTTTGAAAAACGGGAACAAATAATGTACATGGGCGAATTGGTCTCCAAATGTCAACATTTAGAACCGAGGCAGCTAAATACAGAACCACTGGGCCAGGGATACTTTCAGTAATGATTGAAAACCAGGAGTATGCTTTATTAAAGGCAGCAACAGCTAGATCCAGCATGAAAGAGAAAGCCAGATATAAGTACTGAGCCAGCAGTATTTTCTATCAGGAAAAATATGGAAGAATGCAGATGTTTATGTGCTAATGGTAGAGAAACAATTTACCGTTCCAGGAAAACTGTTTGCTTTCATCAGTGACTATGCTAACTAGCATCAGCATTCATGGTAGGCTGTGTAGCGGTGAACTAGCTGCAGTACGGCAGAGAACAAGTGGGAGGGGTGAGCATGAGAGTGATTGGCAGCACTAACCTCCTCCTTGCTCTGATTGGTTGCTACTGGGAGCACTGGGAAGAGGCAGAGGAGCCTTGTGACATAATTTATCATTATGTCATGACATAATAATAAATTAAACAAATATGTCAGTAACATTTTTTTTTTTCATAAACTCCTTTAACACGAAACACCTTTAACTTAGTACTGCTCTTTAACTTCATTCTGCTGGAGCTCCAATACAAGAAAAACCAGTTGGATAATTTACTCGTAGACTATTAGCTGTTAATTCATTGAAAAGTGTTTTCAGAACCGTTCTTGTTGCTACGTGAAGCAGAGTGATGTTACTGCAGTTTACATATGGACGCTGAGGTTGCATCAGGCTCCGTCCACACCTCCCAGTAATCTCTCCAAGCGGGTCAGAGTGGAGGATTGTGCTGTGCCTATTTTTACACTTTGCAGTAAGAAGGTTTTAGGTTCTGATTTACATATTAAAGCTGTCTTGCGCTTTTAATTACAAAATAACGCTGGATATTGATAAAGTGATGAAATGCTGAAGCCATAAAGAAGGGTAGCAGGCAGATTTTGTGTGAAAACCTGCAGAAGATGGTTGCTCTGCAAGTTCCTGCTCCGTTCAGACCTTCCATGTCTGATTCTGGTGGTTGTTTGTCCCTTTCTTCTCCCTTCTGTAACAGTAGTTACCTCTTATAAGGGGTCACTGAACTAAGCTGTCTAAGCTTTACTCCCCTCAGTGGCTTACGCTAGCTAAGCAGCTGAGCAACAAAAGGTGGCACCGGCACAACTCAGATATGCTCACATGCTCATATCTGCAGAGTAAGCCGCAGCGTTTTCCCCCGGCGGCGTCTGCCATGTTCTCCGCAGTTGCGCAAATTTCTGACGCACGCCAACACAGCAACCAAAGACAAGCTAAAAAAAATCTGTTTTCACTTTGAAGAGTGGATGAAGCTGAGAGGATTAACTAGATGGTCCCCGAAATATCCAAAATCACTGCTGCTTTTTGTTAAACTCACAAGAAAGGCTTATTAGGACGAGATTAAATGTATTGAGGAGAGTTTACAGAAGTTGATCTGAGGTGCTAGAACATTATTTAGAGACGCCCTCATTAGCCTGGCCACAGCCAGTACTGGTTAGAGGTTCTGTGATCTAGGTTGTACACTGTAAAACACAAGAAGTGCAGTTGACTTTAAAAAAATTATGCAAACTCGTCGATCAAAAAAATATCAAGTAATTAAAACTTAAAAATAATTTTAAATAATCATGAGTGATATGCGCAATTTTAGTGAGCATAACTTAATAAAGATGAGTATATTGTAATTACTTTAATGACACACAAATCTTTACAAAGTTTTGGAGTCTGTCTTTTCACCGTAAACATTTTTAATTTAATTTTTGTGGGAAATAAAAAGTGGTTAAATTAATCACTGTTGGTGGTGAAACAATGCATTGTGGGATACCTTGTTGGCCAATCAAGTACTTTTTCTTTGCAGAGACTCAACTTAAATAGATTAAGTTATCAAGCATTTTTTTTTATCCAAAAGTTTACTCCCCTTGTTTCAGATGAGTACAACCAAGAATTAAGTTATATTCACTTGAACTATTTTATTAAACAGAATGTTTTGGGTTTTTTTTATCTAGACTATTTTTTATCTAACAGAAAATGAAGGAGTTATTATGAAGAGTTATTCCTATTTATACACAGATGATTCCTAAACTTCAGCTGATGTTTTCTGAGCATAAGCAAGTGCCTCAAGGTACAGGAGTTTAGCTGGTGTGTTTACAGCCTGGAAATGGTGGGAATTCTCAACTTTGATGAGTTTGGAGAAAAGGAAAAGAAAAACAGCAACTCTTTTCTCAATCTCAGATCCACACCAGTCAAGACATAATTGTCAGATTTGGATCTGCTGCCGGTTGATTGATGCAGCTCTGGTACTTTTCAAAGGTGCAACATTTTCCCAGATTTTAGCGTAACGTTTTTACAAGTCAATAAAATTATTAGACAGAATTTTTAAAACCAGATCTACGATGAAGATCCAGAGAGAACAAAATACTAAAATCAGATGTCTGTAAATAGAATCTTTGCAGTTTTTTTTTTCACATTTTTGAGACTTGCTGGTTGAAGTTTCAGAGATTTGACTGATTCTGAGGTCATCCATCATGATGGATGAATCTGTGTGTAAGCTAAGAAAAGTGTAAATACTTGGGTGAGGTAAGAATAGGCCGTTGCTAAGCATCCTTGGGGTTAATCTGGGTCACTTTTCAGTCCTCTGATGGTGACAGCTGTGTCAGCTTTCACATGATAAACTGGCCTCCATCTGCTCGCTCTGTTTGTTTACACCTCCTGTGTTACTTTTTATGCTGTAAAATAATTGAATCACCTAAATAATTTACTGTGTTTCTGTTCAGGATTGTACTTTTACAGATGTATTTAAGACATCTGATAATTCAATTAAACTTGACATTGTCTCGTGGTAAATCAGGAAAAAGGGTAAACATAAAACATTTAATTGGTTTCTTGACACTTGAATGTTTTATGTACGAAATAAATAATATCATAGATGACCTTAGTGAACAAAAGTCAGTTTTCAAAGGGTGATTTAAACAACTAAGGGGAGAAAAAAAAAAAACCCTAACTAGCATATGAAAAAAAATAACTTCTTCTTAAACCACAAATTATCAGTGACCAATCGCATTTCTTGGCTTAGTCTGGAACAAACTTTCAGAAAACTGCAAAACAGCTGAAACACTGAGTTCCTTTAAATCAAGGCTAAAACCCCACCTGTTCAGAGCTGCCTTTGATTAGCAACTGGAACATTGATCAATGTATTTGATGTATATTGATGATTTTATTGATAGCATCTGACAGAATATAATGTTTATTGGTTTTTTTTAAAAAATTGATGAGTCAGTGCTAAAGCACTTTGAACATTGTCGCTGAAATGTGCTACACGAATAAACTTTACTTAATTTCACTTTTCATACTCACTTTTCATACTGCCTGACATGTAGATTTCACTTTAATGGAGTCTGACTGACAACATGCAGACCTCAACTGACAGACCTCAAAATGCAACACATGAAGTCCTGATTGAAAGACGCTGAAGGACAGATGAGTCTAGACAGGGTTACAGCTTCATTTCTGAGGCTTTGGTCCTCCAACAGACCCCACTGGGAGTCATAATCTGCAAATAGATCAAACATGGACCAACGATAAAACTTTCCCAGCTTACTAAACTAGTTATTTGTCCCTGAGTAACCCTTTGAAAAAATAATTTAAAGGGACAGCATTATGTAAAATCAACTTTTGATGCTATTATGTTATTTCCTCACGAAAAACATAGCTGGGGTTTATCATTGATTCTTTTATGTATGTTTGGGATACTGTGTAATCTCCCATGGTAACCATTCAGCTGTGCAAAACACCTGGGTGTACCTAGCCCTGACTTCGAGGTCGAAGCTCCTCCCCTGAGCTGCAGTTTCCAAGTTTCAGAGCAGCCCTCCCCCTTAACTCCCCCACTCAGCTCCTTCAGACTAGCAAGCAGAAATTAGCAAACACCTGGTGGTAGAACTGCATGTCTGCTGAGCTCATAGGAGCTGCTACTCAGTGAAACGCTGGTAAAAAACCTCGTTAAAGTGTTAATAGAAGAGTGATCTGATGACGTCCTGAAGGACGAGTTTCAGAAAGAGCAGGAGTTTTTAAAGAGACAAAGGCCCAGTTTCAAGGTGTTAATTTACAAAGTAAATTTTCTGTTAAGTCATATCTAATTTATATATATATATATATAACAGTTACTTGATTTTGCTATGAAAAGGAACACTATATCTGGAAACAATAATGACCCCTCCAAAAAAAAAAAAAAAAAGAGGAAATCAACATAAAAAGTGAATCATTTCAGATCATCAACAAACATCTGCCACTTTTTCAACCGCCTGGTGGATGTACTGTGAGCAGATGTCCTAATTGGAGCGTATGTGTGAAGGAATCAGTTTACCTGCTGAGTAACAGAGCAGGTGAGTCAACGTCCAGCAGGTGGGATTAGCATCAGCTGACCTACATACAGTAAACACACGGACAGCTGGAGCGAGCTGGAGTCCTGCTGGTTCACTTTAAGCGGCTCTCAGTAAACACACAGCTGTTTGTCAGAAGAGGAAACACCGTCACAATACTGTCCTCGGATATTAAAAAAACTGATTCCATGTAATCTGTCCTGTCTGCTTGTGAGAAGATAAATGGATTTTTTCCCCGCACTTCAGCTTCATTTCTTGTCCCAAACCTTAAGCTCTACTGTCTCTGAATCAGTGTTTATTATTGTCATAACACTGTCTGCACATTCAAAGCACTTACATAAAGAAATTGTTTGTGTTTCCTTTTTCTTTCAGATCTTATTGTTAGTGTCATTCAGCAAAATATGGGAGGAATTAAAGTAGAAGAATGGAGTAAGGTATGTTGGCTTTTAAGAGTTTAAAACTGTAAGAAGAACTTCATTTTTCTCCAGTCATTAAAGCTTTGTGGATGAGGTTTTTACAGAGGCATGTAAGGGGCACTGAAAGAAAAAAAGGAAGGCTAACTTTCCACCAATAAACCCCAGAAATGTTTAGATTCATTTAAGACATTTTTTAGACAAAGAGAAGAACTTTCTGATTTTCAAAACTTGAAAAATTGCAAAAAATAAAATATTTGAAATTTTGAGATTAATCCTGGAAATTATCTAGGAGAAACTTGACTCTCCTAGATACTCTGACTGTGTAAAGGCAAAGAAATTGCTTGAAAAAAATTCAGAAATGTTTAGATTAATCTTTGACATTTCTGAGTTTCAAAAATGGAAAAATTTTTACTCTGGAAACTCATAAATGTTCAAGTATCTTCTAGTTTATTTCTGAGCTCAATCTCAAAACTTCAGAGTTTTTTTTCAGGGCATTGCAGCTCCTAATAGCCCTAATATGCTGTCAATAACTATCTTCAAGATCATCATCTGAAACAATATTTGCTGTGATTCTCATCCTGTTTTATGTTTCTGTTCTTCCTCTGTCCACCATGTCGCTCTCCCAGCCAGAAAACGTTGTCCTGTTGCTGCAGGTAAATCCTTTCACTCCTCAGATTTCACCCATAGCCGCAGTCTGCTGAACCATCTTGTCCCTCTGCAGTGGATCCACTATGAGTCTGGATTCCTGATCTGCGCCGTCTTTGGAATCGTGTTCGTGGTCCTCACGCCGATCGTCGCCACCTGCTTCTGCATGTGTCGATGCTGCGACAACTGTGGCGGTGAGATGCATCAGAGGCAGAGGAAAAACGCGGACTGTCACCGAGGATTCTTCACCGCCTCACTCATCGCCACCACCATTTTCATCATGTGAGTGCTCCTCCTCCTCTGTTCACCAGGCTGTTAGTTCACCTCTTCATGAGGTTTAGTTAAGAGGAAGAGCTTTTGAGCCTTGTCACATTAAGACCACCAACTTTAGTTTATTTTGTTGGGATTTACTCTGACAGACCAACACAAAGTAGTGTATGCGGTGGTTGAGAAATAATTCATGGTTTTTAACGTTTTTTTTTTTTTTTTTTACAACCCGTAAAAGTGTAGATGAACATTTGTGTTCAGTTTCTTCAGCAAAGAAATCACAGAACAGCCTTCGTGGGGAATTCTAGCACATGAATATGTTTTTATGTCAACCATTTTATTGTAGCTTCTAACTGGTGAATGTCTGTTCAAAGTCATTATCCTGCTGAAAATAAAATCTGCATTCAAGTTTTTTTGCGGCCTCTAATACATTTTTCACCAGAAACGTCTGACCATTTTTCACGTCCCTTTTTATTAGTCGTAAGAAACAAAATTTATTAAGTCATAAGAACAGAATTCTGCTTTTGTGACAGAAAAGATTAACAAGAAAAATCTTCCTATACTGTCAAACTGAAACTTATTTCTACAAAACAAGGACAATATTTAAGAGACTGCATAAATATTCACCTGCTTTAAAGTTAGTGTCTCCAGTAATTTTAGCATAAGTATTAGTATTCCAGGCAGCATTGCACAATGACGACTGAAGAACACTCCAACCAATTAGAGGAGAGGTTGTTTAAAAGCATCAGTCAGGGGATGGATACAAAGCATCTCTGAGGTACTGAACATCACTGGAATTCAGTTACATTCATCATCAACACATGGAAGGAATATGACTCATATGTAAAACTACCTACATTAAACCATCCTCGCAACCTGAGTTCCATGAACCACAGAACTGTGCAAGTTGAACTTCTGAAAACAAATTTGCTAAATGGAAACACGTCAATTTAAAAAAAAAAGAAGAAAAATCTCATGAAAGATGTGGCTTTTCAGCCGTATTGAAAAGATGTTTTTTGCAAAACTGCAACAAAAAATTTATTTTTCAAATCATGAAAGTCACATGATCAATAGCCCAATGTTACCACTGCTGAAAACAATGAAGAAGACGACAGGAAGCAGTAGTACAATGATGGTTTGTTTTTGGGGTTGCAGAATCGCTATGTGTTACTGACTGACTGTCTGACTGATTGCAGAGGTCCTTGTGTTTCCCTCTGAATGAGGCCTTTCATATCACAGACCTGCTCATGTTCACACAGAAAGCCTGAGAGGACATTTGTTCTCTCATGAACTTTTTTCTCAGTTAATTTTTGGCCTTACTCCATCCCAACTCGCAATACTATTCATTCAATATTGTAGAAATAAGTAAAGTTTGACCGAAGCATTTTCTAGCTCTGGAATCATGTGGAAGAAATAATAAGGATTGCAAAATGTTTACTTTTCGAGAGTTGGTTTAAAATTGTACATGTGGATTATTTTGTTAGCTTTCAAAGGACATACAAAAGATCCGGAGATGGATGCAATATTCTAATATTTTTGTTGTTTATGCCATACAAGAAGTGACAGAGACACTGAAAAATCTGACTTTGGAAAAGGTGGAAATGTTTTAATGAAAAATACCCTGAAATCCTGCTTTGTGCATGTGCAAGTCTTGGATGAAGTCAACGTTCTTATGTGCTTTTCCATAAAGAACAAGCAAAAAAAATAATTTGAATTGCAACTGGTTTAGTTTTGATCTAAAATTTTTACAAAATGGACAAAAATTGAAGCACAGAAGGACAGAAGCAACATCAGCTCCGTGTTTTTTTTTTTTCATGTGTACCATAAAAATATCAGGAGTCGATTTCATTCAAGAATTAAGACTAACAATTTCAGACCAGTCCAACAAATTTCACCAAGAAAATTCAAAATTGCAAATAAGTGAAAAAGCACAAACAAAGCAAAACAAAAAACTGCACAGCTGCAACAACAATGTTGAAGTTTAACAGCACAAAAATGAACACTGGAAATTACACATTTTATTGTGCTGACGTTTTTTAAAGAGGTTTTTATTTTTGCAAGAAATGAACGTTCTGTAATTTCAATGATAATTGGTTTGCTTGATGCTGCAGGATTTCAGTTGAAGTTGGCGTTTTGCAGCGATGCTGCCTCCTGCTGGTTCATTGTGGCCACTGCATGTCTGACCCTGTTTTTATCTGTGTGTTTCAGTCTGGGAGTTCTTGTCGCCTATGCAGCCAACCACAACATCAGCACTCAGATCAAAAGCACCCGAAGACTCATAAACACCAACATGAGGGACCTGAAGACATTCGCGAACAACACCCCAGCGGTACCCTCTCTTTTTCTTTTTCTCTCTCTCTCTCTCTCACTCTCTCTCTCTCACTTTCTTTCTCTCGCTCACACACACATCCAGACAGAGTTTCATGTAAGACAATAATATTTTATGTTTGTGTGTTTCCTCCCGCAGCAAATCGACTACCTGACAGCCCAGTACACCACTGCCAAGAACAAAGTCCTGTCAGACCTCGACAGTAAGATTATTAACATTATTATTATTTTTTTGTAATATCTCTGGCTTTAATGTTTATGTTGTCATAAACCTGATGTGTGTGTGTGTGTGTGTGTGTGTGTGTGTGTGTGTGTGTGTGTGTGTGTGTGTGTGTGTGTGTGTGTGTGTGTGTGTGTGTGTGTGTGTGTGTGTG
>VMRN01000063.1:1625720-1635943 GCA_010277015.1 Poeciliopsis turrubarensis
ATGGATGGATGGATGGATGGATGGATGGATGGATGGATGGATGGATGGATGGATGGATGGATGGATGGATGGATGGATGGATGGATGGATGGATGGATGGATGGATGGATGGATTCAATTGCATTATAACTGTGCTGTACACAGTGAGGCACTAAATTGTCTAAGCAAGTTCAGTTTAACGTCTTCAGAATATTTACTTGTATTTTCTGTATTTAAGGATCTGTCAGTCATTCCATCCAGTCACTCCATTTATTTAACTGGTGGATTTGTTTTCCAGAACACGTTTTGGATGGGTTTAGGAGCCTGCTGCATCCTGCTGATTCCCAGCATTGTCTTTTCCGTCAAACTGGCCAAATACTACAGACGGATGGACACAGAGGACGTCTTTGAAGAGTGAGTGCAAGAAAAGATTTTTGGTTTCACCCGTACAGGAAAAATCTTTTCATTCCTGCGATCAGAGATTCTGGGTGTTTTCTGGTTGAGCTCAAATCCAAACTAACCCGACGTATTTTCTGTCTCCCTCCGTCGTTCTCTTCCTTTTTCTTCTTCTTCTTCTTGGACTGCTGATTCTCCTCTTGTTCCTCCTGGTGTTTTCTCCAGATACTCTTATCCGTGGCTTGTCACTCTTTAATGTCGCTCAGCTTTTCAACGCCTTTTGCCTTTCATCCTCACCGTTTGGATCTTTTGGACCTTTCATACTTTTCCCACTGGTTTCCCTCAGGATCAGCTCTCTCTCTTTAGCTTCAGGAAGGTTTTCCCTCTCACCTTCACCCCTCCTTCATCATGTGTTGTAGTAGGGCTAAAAACAGGTAATGGTGGCGATCAGGTGTGTGACGTCAGTGGAAAGGTATGAGCAGCTCTGTGAATCAAACTTCGCTTGTCTGCATGCGGTGGAGGGAATTTCATCTGCAAATCAGAAAGAGTTGAATAAAATACATTTTTTTTATTTATTTCTAAAGACTTCCTCGTGTGTGTGTATGTGTGTGTGTGTGTGTGTTTAGCGCTCCCTATAATGACACACTGACTTGGTTCCCTCGGGCCTCGGCTCCACCAAGTGAATGGTGACCTGCAGGATGTGTCTTCCCTTTTAGAGGTATTTATGACCGGCAAAAACCCTTCGTCTGACCATCACTAACTCCACTGACTGTCCATCAAACCATCCTCCTTGGTTCGGCTTCGTCCTGCTGCCCAGATCCATCTTTCATCGTCATCTTCATCATTTTTCTTCTTCTTGCCCTCTTGATTCTTTCTTTTCTTAAAATTTTAAGTAAAAGTGGAAGAGAAACAAAGTTTCCATCGAATTCTGTCGTCGGAATTAATCATGAGTCTCAACTTTTACTGAGCAGTCGTAAATCTCCTTCCGGAGATGGAAGTTTTATAAAGATAATACTCATTGTTTCTTTCACTTCTCACATGGACCACTTTGATGAGTTTCCCACCATTTTTTTTTTTTTTTTGGCCACCATGAGTCAAAGCAAATGCTTTATGTGCTTCTCTTTATTGTTTCACAAAACTCTGCTGAGACTTTTAACTGGAATAAATCACAGAATGAGTCTGAAACCAATCAGTCTCCGAACTCTAAATCAGTCCAAGGATTAATTCTTCATCACAGATAAAACAAAGGAGCAAATTTGTCTTTATTCCCCAATGATTATATATTTTCATCACACAGAAAAGAACAAGAGTCAAGAAGTGTTTATAGGGAATCGAATAAAGAATTGTAGGGGTGAGGAAATGTTTGTTTATTCTGATTAGAAAACATATTGAAGAGCTTATCTCTCTTCCAAAGCTCTGAAGAAAGTGATATTAATGCATCATTCTGGGTACTAACCGGAGAAGGAAGTTGACTTTTCCAACATTTGGAAAAGTGAAAATAGGTCAAAGCTGAGGATTTCTTATGTGCTTCACCTGGTTTGATTTTGTTTCCTTCCTTCCTCCACAGTGGACAGGAGAACTGGAACTGATCAGTCCTGTAAAGGTGAGCGCTCGCTTCTTAACTCTCCTATTCTAGACATGCATGTGCAACATCACAATAGGGCCACCGCAGATACAAAAAAGGAGTACATTAGCAAGTACTCCACCAAAAACCTCTAAAATTTTGGGTATAAGCTCAATAATGTTCTGGAAAAAAAAAAAAAAACAAGGAAATAGCTTAGTTTCAAAAGTAACTCTACTACTCAGAAAATTACTTACTTTTAAAAATCTGAAAATTTCCAAAATTGTTGTTTTTCCTAAAAAAAACAAACAAACAAACAAACAAAAAACATTCTGAGATTTATCTCAAAATTTCAGATTTTTCAAGCAAATTTTCAACCTTCCAAACTCAGAAATTTCAATTTTTTTCTAAAAAATATTTGAATTGAATTTCAAATTCTGAGTCTTTTCTAGCAAAGTTTGATTTGTTGGAAATAAAAACGAGAAAAATTCTGAAAAATCTCTGAGCTTAATCTTAAAATTTTGACTTTTGTAGCAAATTTCTGTTTTGAGAAAAATGTACTCCTTATTTTGTTTGTCATCTACAACGTCCCCAACATTCCCTCATATTGATAATTGTCTACTTTCCATCCTTTTCCCAGGATTTCTGGGATTTTTAAAGCTTTTAAATCGCCCGAAGCTTCAGTGGCACAAAAAAAGGGAATAAAAACCAACAATCTGTGTGGTGGGGCACACAAGCAACCGGCGCTCCTCCAGCTCTCCGTAAGAGACCTCTGACGGCCGTCGCCTGCTCGGTCCTCCCTCGGTCGCTCCAGCATCCTTTTAGCTTCTCATGCTGTAGAAATCTCAGTACCTGCATCACAACAGAGAATTAAGCTGCACCTACATCAGTTTTACCACGACAACCGAAGTCATCATTTTATACACTTTCAAAACTTTTGAAAGTTTTATATATTTTTTTGTCAATCTTTGTTTTATATAATGTTAGTCATGTTTTTTTTTTTTTTGTTTTTTTTTTGTAGATTTATGTTTTTTTTTCTCTGTGGATATTTGTATCATAGCTCAAATTATTTGGGATGATTGATTGCGTACATGTTTAGGGGAAAGTGTAAAACAGCACAGTCATTATGGTTTGCTAAATAATTAAACACATTAGTGGATAACTAACAAAATAAAACATATACTGCTTCAAAAAATAGGAAATTAACTTAATAATGGCTTAATGTGAAGTATTTCTGATAACCAGAGTTTTACTTTCTCTTCTAATCATCATGAATGTCTGCAGAAAACTCTGGCCCGTCCATCCTGACAAAAAAATACCAAACTCCTGCTTTGCTAGTAAAAGGTATATTTTAGTTTGTAGTGTAACATTTTAATTGAGATTATCTCTTACATTTGAGATTACACCAAGGATATTTTTGGATGGATCAAATATTCGTTGAAGTTTTTATAACATGTATGGACATATTTTCTTTTCACAAGCAACCAGGAAGCAAAAGGGGATCCCCAAAATGTTGGACTATGCCTTTAAATATTGAACAAGTTAATTGGCAGCTCCAGTTTATCCCATAATAAGTGAGAAGAGCTGCCGTTGTGAACACATGCTGCTTTTTAGCATGCTGTTACGCAAGTTCTTTTGGACGGCTAACGCCACAAAGGCAGCGTAGCCCATGTTAGTCCATGACAGCAAGCCCTGTTGCCATGACAGCAAAGTCTAAGGACGAAAGAGAAATATTTGGCGTTTCTCCAGAAGGAGCAAATCTGTGAATAAAAACTTGAGTCCAACTTGTGTCTTTTTGTGTTTTTTCCTTTTGACTTTTTAATGTGTGGACCAGAAATTGTCACAACTGTTCTCAAGGTCAGATAAGTTTAGAGTTTTTTAACTCTTAAAAAAACTATAAAATTCACACCCCAAAGAGTATTGTGTAAAATTGACTTCTTTTTAAAGCTTTACATCATGTTCTAATGTTATACCCTCATCATAAACATATGTGGAGTTTTGCTTTGATTCTTTGATCCATGTTTGAGAAATTCTTTAATCTCCATGGCAACCACTGACCTGTGAAAAACACCTGGGTGGACCTAGCATCTCCTCAGAGCTGCAGTTTCTGTACTTCTGCCTCCCACAGCAGCCCTCTCGCATGGCTCCTCCACTCAGCTCCTGCAGACTAGCCAGCAGCAATTAGCAAACACTTCATGGAACTGCATGTCAGCTGAGCTCATTGTAGGAGCTGCTTCTCAGTGAAACTCTAGTAAAAATGTTGTTAAAGGGTTAATAGAGGGGACATGTTGTGATGACTTCCTGAAGGCGGAGTTTCAGAAAGAGCAGGGGTTTTTAAAGAGACAGAGGCCCAATTTCAAGGCGTTAAAGTATGAAGTAAAATGTCTTTTAAGTGCAGCATTTTTATTACAACTGAAGGTAACATGATTATTCTGTAAAATGGCACTCTGTGGCTGGAAAACACATAATACTCTCCCTTTAAAAGAAATGGCAGTCACATTGTGGTCGCTGCTGGGGTCTGTGTAGACGCAGGACAACAAAGCTGCAGTCAACTTAATAGTTTTACTTAGAATGATAGTAAAAAAGTTCATTTCAGATGAAAAAGCCATTTCTAAGTGAAGTGAACCAATAAAAGTAAGTTGTCATCACCAACATCAACTGAGAGCAAATATCTTTTCAGAGTGTAACCACATGTAAAGGGGCCAGCATAGGTGGTCAGGATCTGCATCTTCAAAGGCTAATGAGCAACCCGTCCCTGGAAGCCAAATTAAACACGTCGCCTCCCAGAGCCAGAAATTTATGGTCAGACTCGTGTCTGGAGACGCAAAAATCCCCAGATGGGCGTTCTGCTGGAGACCCACGTTGGACTTTTCTATGACTCTCTGAGAGAATCATCGCTGCACAAATCAAAACAGAGTTTAAGGTTGAACAAATATGAGATACAAGTAAAGCTGGTGGTCTCCACAGCCCAGAGGCATTTTTAACTTATTAGCACTTTCACACTGATGCTTTGTCAAAATGAAGTCAACTTTTAATTGTAAGAACATGATAAAACATAATCGAAACGAACCATACATGTCATCAGCCATACATCAGCTGTCGACTGAATCCACAATGAAGTTTTAATTTATGATTTTATTTACGAACAGAATAAAATATTATTCTAACCAAATGAGGAAAATCGTTTCCACAGTCCTTGTTTCTCGTGAATTAACCGGAAGAACAATTTCTGTTTTACCAACCACAAGCAGATCTAATTACAGCTCAGCTTAGAAAAATCTGATTACTTTAATAGAACCTGTCTGACGAAATGAACCAGGTTCAAGCAACATTTTGTGCCCCAAGCTAAAGATGCTGAAAAACAATTAAGAAGCATCATTTTAAAGGTTTTCGTATTCCAATAAAATACAGTTAGAGTCAATAGTCACAAGTACTAAAACAGAACAGAGTTGTACCTCCAGAGAAGTAGCCATCCTACAAAAATGATGCTAAGAGTGCATCGTTTTGATTGATCATATAACTGCGGTATTTGACATTTTGAAAATAAATTCCCTTAATAGAAACGCGGCAGTTTCAGAAATGCTGTTCTTTGTCGTTAAAAAGCTTTGCCGTCAGGATGAGCTTTTTTAGTTGTTTCTTTTTTATCGTAACAAAACAGGTTCATCTCGCAAAAGTGCAAAGGAAATACTTGTTTTTGCATCACGTGATCAACAACCAGATGTTTCCACTGGCGCAAACCATGAAGAAGAAGACAGGAAGTAGTTGAACGATAATGTTTTTTTACTGATCTGTCACAACAGTGTGATTTTAATTGACTTTCTTATTTAAAGAAAACAATCATTTCAGAACTAAAACATCAAACATGGCGGTGGTGCTGTGGCAACTTGCCATAACTGATAAAACAAGAACTTCAGCCCTCTATGAAGGAGATATAAAAGCCGTGTTGCTTTTTTCACACACACTAAATAAAATCATTGGAATGCTCTCTTTTGTAGATGCTCAGGATGATCTGGTCTCATATTAATATTATTTGATGATCTTAAAGACGTAGAAAAAAGAGAAAGGAAGAAATCTGTAAGGAGGCAAATATCCTTTCAGGATTTTAGTTCTATTTTCCTGCTGCTCTCCTTTTCATCAATGGTCAATGGTCCTCCTGTTCCCCAACATCTGGCCTCATGTGTGAGCCTCTCTTATGCCTCTTGCTGTTCATCAGCTTCTCCTGTTTCTCCTGTGGTTTCTGTGCCCTCTTCCCCTTCCAGCCGTCTTGTTGATCATTTTTAAAACGTCCCGCACGTAGTTTAGCAAGTGGAGGAGGAGTTTATGTCTGAATCATGAATAAAACCATCTGTCAAGCTTGAAAAGTTTGCATTTGCGTGCCTTAGCAGCAAACGGAGCCGTGCCCTGCAGACAACAGCCAGGAGACAGCAGCCAGGAGCCAGGAGCCAGGAGCCAAGCTTTGCCATGAGGACCTGGATGAAGCTCGCGATGTTGCCGCTGCTTTTGGTGGCAGCTGTTTGCGGATCCGTCGCCCAAAGCAACGCCAGCAAGCAGCCGCAGCAGCAATCCAGTGTCTGGGACAACACCATCAGATTCATCACCAAGACAAAGGACCCGTGCACCATGGGGGTCTCCGGAGCGGGAAACTTCACCCGTCTGCGTGTCTCCTGCAGATCCCGGAGCCAGGCTACGGGGCGCTCCTACTACTGCGACTTCCAGGGCCTACCGAACCAATGTGGAGCCTACAACAAGAACCCTCGGCACTACTTCGTCCAGATGATGTGGGAGCTGAGGAAGCTGAAGAACGCCTGCCAGGGAGCCAAAATCTACCGCCCTCATATGTGCAGAAAGTACTCTGATGAGGCTCAGATGACCTTCATGACCTCCTGGCCCAAGACTTCAGCTCCAAAGTCTGAAAAGCCTGGTCAAGAGCAAGGCAAACCAGCAGCGCCAACAATGCAGAAACCCACCGCTACCCATAAACCTCCAATTGGCAGAAGCTCCCAGGGCAAGAGAAGCACCCCCAAGCCAGCAAAGACCACTTCCCATCCCACCGAGGACCCGGCGTCTTGGGCATCCCGCATCGCCATGCAGTACTGCTGGAAGAGCTTCCATGGCATCTGCAGCGTCGTCATTGGCTTGTTCCAATACTAAGATGCAACTCAGGTGAGTGAAGGAAAAGTTAAGGCGAAGGGGAAGGCAGAAGTAAAGTTTACCCAGTGGTGGACAAACTGCTCAGCTCCAGTGTTTCAGTAAAAATATGGTTACTCCTGGTCAAATCTCACTAAACTAGTTGTTCAGTCAAAAGTTTACTCAAGTTATTTTCTGAGTAAAAATGCGTATTCAGAGCCTTGTAAATTGCTGAAACCAAGTAATGGCTGATCTGTAGAACCACATGGTGACAAAAAGCTTACATTATCTGTAAAAACTTTGCATAAAAATTCAGCTTTTTTCTTTTAAGTATTCTTTTTTGATACTTAAAAAAGTATCAAAAAAGGAGAATTCTTATCTCCCCATGATTGAGATGGTATTTTTTTTTTATTTTTATTTATGGACAAATTTTGTGTGGTTAAGTCATTTTAGCCTTGTTTTTATAGCCATTCTCCGTTTTAGCACTACAAACATCAAACATGGATGTTTCCATGGTGACGCTGTTTTCTCCAACCGTCTCCTTTCTGAGGTGTGTTTGAATGAAAGCAGGAGGTCAGCTGGTGAAATAATGCAAGGTGTGAGCGGCGACTCTGATTGGTTCTTCTTGTAAGGAGCATAGCGTGTGGCCAATCGCATTCCAGTAAAGAAAAACAACAACATCAGACTAAAAAGCTACGCTGAGCCAAAAAAAAAAAAAAAAAAAAAAAAAAAAAAAAAAAAGGAATGAGTAAGCAACAAGCTTTCTCAAAATATAGTGGAGTTGAAAGTCACAAGTTTGCCAAAAATTTACACTCAAGTAAATTAAAGATATTCTAAATGTCCTTAAATACAGAACTAAAGTGTCCTTTGACATTGTCCACCACTGAGTTGAACACCAGACTGCTCTTTTGAACTTTTGTTAGAACAAAATCTCATTTTAAGGACCTTCTTTGCCCTTTTTTCAGATTGGAATTACTAACCTGACAACACAGACTCCTGCCTTTGAACCCTCTTCACAAAATCATCTGAAAATGAGCCATCAATAAATAATGATAATAACGTGGAAAGAAACACGATGAGCCAAAGCGAGAAGCTCGCCTTGGTGTATTTCTGTTGTATTTCTGTTGCTAACGTCATCCCAGATGTCATGTCAGTGTTTCGGCAGCATGTATTCTGAGCAAAGAATAAACAGAAGAGTGGCGACCTCTCGTCTCCCGTGTGGCTCTGTTGCGCCTGCTGCATACGCTCATGCTCTCAAAGACGTCTTTGTGTCCATCGCCGCGCACTGCGATAACATGGCCGCTGCTGGCCGGCCGCTGGGCTGGAGGAAGTCGTTAGCGGGGCAGACACAGTCATTCAGTGAAGGTGTCTGAGCAGAACCAGCCTCTGTGAGAGCTGATCAAGTCCATAAGAGCCACCTTGGATGAACAGAGGAGACCTATGTAGAGACTCCAGAGGTCTCACACACACACACGCACACAC
The DNA here is from genome assembly GCA_010277015.1 of Poeciliopsis turrubarensis. NCBI lineage: Eukaryota > Metazoa > Chordata > Actinopteri > Cyprinodontiformes > Poeciliidae > Poeciliopsis > Poeciliopsis turrubarensis. Next base: position 1,634,266 of record VMRN01000063.1, read on the forward strand.
ACACGCACACACCCACACACACCCCCTTACCCCTACACACATACTCACACACAAACATGCAGGCGTGCACGCATACACACACGCACACTCCAAAGTTTGTATTCTTACCCAACATTCATTTCCATTGATTTTTTTCTTAGCCATTACGAGTTCATTTCTAACCTAACCAAAACTTAGTCCACATTATAGCTCTGAATCAGCACCAACACAGTATGGAGGGCTTTGTTTTTGCCTTTGTCTTTCTTTTGACGCCTTGTGAATGGATGGGGTCGTACAGCAGCTGTTTAGAAATACTTGAACACAGTTGAACAATGTGAGAACTATCAAAGGTGGCCTGTTTTACTGTGACTAATGCAGGCAGAAACATACCCTTTGTCAACACCTTTGTTTGTTTAAGCTTATCTAAAAGTTTACCATAGCAACACGTGATAAAGGTCAAAGTCAGCTTTTATTTTTGAGGAAGTGACATTCAGCAAGTCAGTCTCACTGTGAGGAGCGATGGCGCAGGCAGGAGTTCAGCTGGATCTGGAAAGGTTCTCCTGTTCCATCTGTTTGGATCTACTGAAGGATCCGGTCACTACATCCTGTGGACACAGCTACTGCATGAGCTGTATTAAAGACCACTGGGATGAAGAGAACCAGAAAGGAACCCACAGCTGTCCTCAGTGCAGGAAGACTTTCAATCGCAGACCGGACCTCCAGAAAAACACCCTCTTAGCAGAGTTAGTGGAGGAACTGAAGAAGACTGGACTCCGACATGCTCCGGCTGACCACTGCTATGCTGGACCTGGAGATGTGGCCTGTGATGTCTGCACTGGGAGGAAGATGAAAGCTGTCAAGTCCTGTTTATCCTGTTTGACCTCCTACTGCCTGAAAGACATCCAACCACACTATGATGCTCCGCCTTTGAAGAAGCATAAACTGATCCCCCCGACGAAGAGGCTCCAGGAGAACCTCTGCAGTCGACATGACGAGGTGAGGAAGATCTTCTGTCGTACTGATCAGCAGTCCATCTGTTACCTCTGCACTATGGATGAACATAAAGGCCATGAAACAGTGCCAGCTGCAGCAGAAAGGACTGAGAAGCAGCAGGAGCTCCAGGTGAGGCGACAACAAATCCAGCAGAGAATCCAGAACAGAGAGAAAGATGTGAAGCTGCTTCAACAGGAAGTGGAGGTCATCAATGTCTCTGCTGATAACACAGTGGAGGACAGCGAGAAGATCTTCACTGAGCTGATGCATCTCCTCCAGAAAAGAAGCTCTGAGGTGAAGCAGCAGATCAGATCCCAGCAGGAAACTGAAGTGAGGCGAGTCAAAGATGTTCAGGAGAAGCTGCAGCAGGAGATCACTGAGCTGAAGAGGAAAGACGCTGAGCTGGAGCAGCTCTCACACACACAGGATCACAACCAGTTTCTCCTCCACTACCCCTCACTGCCAGCACTCAGTGCCTCTACACACTCATCCGTCATCGACGATCGTCCTCCGAGACACTTTGAGGACGTGACAGCAGCCGTGTCAGAGCTCAGAGACAAACTACAGGACGTCCTGAGGGACACGTGGACGAATGTCCCACTGACAGTCCCCATGGTGGACACTCTCCTGTCAGAACCAGAACCTAAGACCAGAACTGACTTCTTGAAATATTCAAGAAGAATCACTCTGGACCCAAACACAGCAA